>JARQOC010000009.1:104369151-104546335 GCA_033576535.1 Allobates femoralis | reverse complement strand
AGTACTACAAGATTATTATTTTGTTTCTCCCACTGAGAGCAATCCATCTTTTTTTCAAACAACTGACACAGCACAAAATGTTTTTTTTCTTCCTCTAACTACATGGAGGAATACTGCACATTTGTCCATTATTCAAATTAATAGGCGTAGGTGTGAAATATCCAGCCAGGGCCACTATGGAGTTGACAGACTGGTGTCATTCAATAATGCAACTGAGCACAACCGGAACAAAGGACGGCTGATCCGTAGATAGGCCATTGATCTAAAAATCTTGTAGAACACTTTTAATCTTTGCAACTCATAACTCCATATATTCCATTGAAAGTATTACCTATTTAGAATCATAGAATGGTGGAGTTGGAAGGCACCTTATGGATCATCTGGTCCAACCCTCTGCTCAATGTAGGATTCACTATTCATCCCAGACAGATGTCTGTCCAGCCTCTGTGTGAAGACTTCCATTGAAGGAGAACTCGTCACCTCTCGTGGCCGCCTGTTCCACTCATTGATCCCCTCACTGTCAAAACGTTTTCCCTAATATCTAATCTGTGTCTCCTGCCATTTAGTTTGTCCCACATTTGTGTTTTGTTTTTTATTTTTCTCTTAGGGATTTTATGTTCTCTTATAAGTTTTATAAAAACCTATTTATGAGGCTGAATTATAAGGTTGTTTTATGAAAGTCCCACCTGCTCATATCTCATTGGTGCATTTGGACATTAGAGGGTGTTGCTGCATTTGGTGAAAGTGATCCTTATTTTAGTTGCTGCTGGATTTAAGCTGAGCATTGGGCACTTTGTAAAGCCATAAATATTTGACACTTCCTATTCCATAAAGCTAATCTCTAATACAATTAAGCACTTTGGCAAACATGAAAATCAAATACTGCCTAAAAATCTCAGGCAGCTGCCCGGGTTCACAAGCTCAAAAACGTTTGTTTGTGTTTTAGGTGTGTGCAGTCGGCCACTCTGAAAGAAAAAGGCAAAGCTGCAGAGAACGTTTCAACTTCTGGCTTCTCCACAATGAAGTTGCCTGAAGAGTAAGTATCTTCATGCTGAATCCTTATATCTGTGCCCCCAACCAGTGCCACATGGTTCTTTGGCAATTCGGAGGCAGTCATGCAACTCCTGAGTAGAGATGAGTGAAGCTTTTGAAGTTTGGGTAATGCAGCCAAACCTTTTGTCACACTATTCATGACCCCGAACTTGACCCGAACCTCAAAGAAAGTCACTGGTTGGCAGTTAAGATCTCCACCCACCTACCGCCAGCCATATGTAAAACACTTCAGAACGTGGGAGGATGGTGTGTTAATTTTTGGACTGTGCTTTGAAGCCTAGTATGAGCCGATCAAACCTCACGAGGCTCGCACTGAGCGAAACATCAACTGTACCTGGGCACAGCGATGTTCGCTCCATTGCAAACCTAAAGCACTCAACTCCGAATCCGAACAGGTGTGATCAACACCGAGACGTTTGGTGAACCGAGCCGAATCTTGAAAGATTCGCTCATCTCTATTCCTGAGCTTTTAATAATTTTTAAATCATTGCAGTAGAAACTGTTTTTATTGTGAACTGTCCTGGCAAAGGGGTTGGCTTGACCCCAAAATGTGTTGCTGTATTTACACTAGATATAGGAATCACTGGTCCATTGAACCCATACTTGTCCTTTTGGTAAACGACAGCACAGCCGGCAACCAACCCATTGGGCTCCCATCAACTCCTACAGATATTTGCTACAACTAGTGCTATGGGAACCAAGTATAGGTCTCTGGATCATCTTTCAATAGGCTGCGTTCCATCTATGAGTATTTGGTACATTTTTGGTTGTACATATTTTCTGTACAATTTTAACATTTACTGTGGGTTTTTTAGTGTGTTTTTATTGTGGGTTTGTTTTCTGTTAAGGTTTTTATCGGTTTTTGGCTTAAAATGCTTTGACATAGTTGCTTTTTTTTTTGGATAATAATGGATGAAATATAAAAGCACAGTGGACATGAGATTTGTGGGATGACCATATATTTGCTGGCACTCTTTGTAATACACTGCAGGTTTTTGTGTGTGTAAATTACACAACTGAAAAGATATCCCCAAATCATCATGGGAACTTAGCCGTATACATTTTAGGGCCCAATTTATCAGAGCTTTAATGGAATGATTCTGGCGTAAAAAGCTTTGAAAGGTCGTATTTTGTCAGAATGTGACTGATTTGGATCTCACATCATTTTTACCCTTTGCTGGCTGAGAGGGTTAAGGTTGGACAGGACTGAGGAGGGGCAACCTCTGCTTGCCAATTTCATTTCATTCAGGAATCCCTTGTGCCACAAACCTCACTACAGTCTCAGACAAGTGTAAGATTTGTGGCGAGGTGCAGTCCACCCATCAGTCCTGATTCATTAAGAGCCTCCAGAACATCTCAAGACCTGTGTGAACAAGTCTTAATGAAGCAGGGCCTGAAATGGATATTGACGACAAGTTAATTGTTGTTTAAAATGCTCTTTTCATGATTATCATTCAGTGTAAACAGGCTGCCGATAACTTGATTTATAAGCAAAACTCCTTTTTAACAGGTGAAATCATGCTTTGCTCAGCGTAAAAGATCATCATTCTCAGTACTGCATCGTCTTGTGTAAACAGGACTTGTGCTGCCGAGAATTATGGCTCATAAAGATTGCTCACGGTGCATTGCTTTCTTTGGTCTGCCATTGCAAACAGGACTTGTGCTGTCGAACTATGGCTAGTACAGGTTGCCAAGCGTGCTTTGTTCTGCCCAGAACTATGATTAGTATTGATTGCTTAGTCTGCATTGCTTGATTTGCTCTGCCAGTGTAAATGGGACTCGTGCTGCCAAGAATTATGACCGTTATACATTGCTCAGTGTGCATCACTTGCTTAGATGTGAAGTGTGAACAGAACTTGTGCTGCTGAGAACTATAGCTAGTATTGATTGTTCACTGTGTATCACTTCGTTTGGTCTGCCAGTGTAAACAGGACTTGTGTTGCCCAGAATTATGGCAAGTATAGACTGCACAGTGCGCATTGCTTGCTCTGGTCTGATAGTGTAAACAGGCAGAGAAACAAGCGCCTAAAGTAATAGCGTAATAGTTTTGTTTTGATGCTGGTCAGTCTTTAGTGTTGATAGTGGCCAATAATGCCGTTATTGATCATCAGAAATAAATGACTGTGCCTGAACCTCAAAGGGAGCCCAACATAAGAATACTTTTCAAAAATGATACGCTTCATTGCTAATATAGCAAAGCCTTCTGAGCTGAAGCCCTGGCTTATGGAGTTAGATTAAGAACCTTAATACATCTACTTTAGTGTATTTTTTTTCTCTTCTTTAATTTTCTTATAGGCTTAAGTCTGCAAAAAAGATGAATAGTGATCAAGGGCAAGGAGGTTTAGCGATTGTCTACTACTTCTGTGGAGAAAGAATTCCTTACATGATTCGAACAAAGGAGCCTAGCTTGACTTTGCAAGAATTTAAAGAGCTTCTCAGTAAGAAAGGAAGTTACAAGTAAGTCTCATGTCTGGGGTCTCATCTGGTATTGTAGAGAAATGTCAGGGTTTCCTTGTCGGCCACTAATATCCTACTCGTTCTTTTGCAGATATTACTTCAAAAAGGAGAGTCAAGAGTTTGAATGCAATGCTGTGTTTCAAGAGATATCTGAAGAGGATGCAGTGCTGCCATTGTATGAAGAGAAGATCATCTGCAAGGTGGAGAGGGCATGCTAAGCGCACACTTCATGAAAGAGGGCATCAGAACGTGAAGGCTTATTGGCATGGTGGCAAATGGGACCTTGATTTTAAGAAGTTCTTGGGAATAGGTGAAGGAGATGCACGGTGGATCTTGGAAAAAAAGGACTGAAACCATATGACATGTGAAAAATGGACCTATGCCTGGAAATTCTCAAAATGAGAAGATGGTTATGTGCAGAAATCAATGGTTCCTAGTAGGCAAGTGCCAACCCCGATTCTGCTAAGTGCCAAAACGTAACACGAGAAGGAGAAATCTGCAGAAAGTGGAAACCTATTTCCTGAATGTTTCTGGCCACTATGTGTTTGTATCTACATTATAATGTGTATTTATATACCAAGTCGCTTGACTTTTTTGGTGGACAACCTAGAATGTTTACATGTAATACCACTATATAACCCTTGGATACCCCATTCATGTGGATGGAAGGATAAAAGTATATCCATCTATCACAGAATTCAAGGACTTAATATGGAAAATTAGAAGAAGGTGATGTTGGAGAAGGAAAAATGGTGCTTGTTGAGTTGGAGAACAGGGACTAGTCCAGTCTTTTGAGACCACATTTTCACTTGTAGTAATGAAGCTATGCAAAACAGATGATCAAACTGCTGCTATTCAGACTTTTGGCGGCTTTCTTGCTGGGTTTGTACTGCGAGGGTTTGCCGCCATACTGATCGGAGGGATATCGCCATCTGAACTTTGTGTTTTGTTACGTGCATTTTTCATAGAGTTTGTATTACTTTTTATACTTGGTACTAGTTTATATGGATTATATTCCTCTGAATCACTGATTGAAACAACCTACCCTTCCCTATGTTCTGTTTTAAGAACGATTTATACTATTCTGATGACTTTTTCAAAAGAAGAATGATTTGGAGCCAGCAAATCTCCCGTGACTATGGAAAGCTGTTAAGGGGATGTCACACGTGTCAATATCGCTGTCAATGTCGCTCGTACGTCACGGATTTTCAGTCGCTCAAGCGACGTAAAAGTGACGCAGGAGCGACATTGAAGCGTGTGACCAAGCGATGCAACCAGTGATATGTCGCTGATCGCCGATCGCAGGTTTCACTGCCAGATGTAAAACCTGTCGCTCATCGCTCAATAGACCTTGTGCATCGCTGCGTGTGACACTAAACTCAGCGACGTATTTTCTATTTTGACAATGCACAAGTGACTAAATAAAATCGCTCGCAAGATGGCGACATCACCGCATCGCTGGGTCATATTGACGCGTGTGACGTCTTACCTGCGATAATTCCACATCGCTCAGGCGATTATTAATTTGTGACGCATGAGCGATATCGCGGGCGACATTGACACGTGTGACAGGCCCTTTAGTTTTTTTTTTTCCTTCCATTGTTACGGTTGAGATAAATTTATCTAAAATTTGGATGTAGATAATCAAAGCCATATCCACCCTTTTCAAGCTCTGTTTTAGGGGTTTATATTATCCCTTGATTATATTAAAGGGATTTCTTGCCTTTTTTTGTACATAAGATAAAAAAATCTGTAACTACAACAAAAAAACGCCTTTTATTTAAGCAATAATAAAGGTCTGGGTATTTTCTGAGTAAATTTCATGATACTTAGGAGAAGCTATAGTCAAACCGTGCTCAGCTAGATCACATTGACCTGTACCGGGGTCCTAGGAGAAGCTATAGTCAAACCGTGCTCAGCTAGATCACATTGACCTGTACCGGGGTCTTAGGAGAAGCTATAGTCAAACCGTGCTCAGCTAGATCACATTGACCTGTACCGGGGTCCAGTAGGTGTAATTTTTCTACAGTTCATCTAGAAAAATGGGAAATGATGGAAGGGCTCCGTAGATTGCTGTAATTTCAGTATTTTATATTTATAGTATCTGGCAGAATGGCTCAGACTTGAAGGCCTGCTGTTTGGGCACAGTAAGAACTCCAATTATTCATTTACCTGTATTTTTCTCAATGCTACATCTGTACTCTACCAAGATTCGGTAATTTATATTTTATAGCCAGAGCGACTGAAAAAAAATCGGGCTGATCTTGGATTTCTTATTTCATTGTTTGTTCAGAACTGTAGCGTTGACTTGTCTTACTATGTGAAACAGGTGAACATGATCATGGTGCAAACTGGAAAAAAAAATCGCTTTTTGTACTGTATGTAGGATCTGTCCAAACTGGACCATTTAAAGAGTATATCTGGAATGTTACAAAAAAGGGCCTAAGCACCAACAGGCAGGTAGTTGCTACCTACCGCTCTTCGCTGTCACAGAGCAGTCAGGATCCAATCATGCCATCGATTCTGATGCTTCCACTGATGTCATGTTCTATGCTCTGACGGGTGCCACAACCAACATCATGTTATTGACAGTCGGCACCCCGCTACCTAACTGAGGGAACCAGCTGTCAATCAGAATGATGTTGCCTATCCCTCCCCAGCTACAGAGCAGAGTGGAAAAGAAGCTTGCGCTCTGCTGACGAAGCCATTATATACCTGGTAGGCGCAGATTCTGACCGCTCTATGCCAGCAGTGAACGGCGGTGAGCACAACTGGCAGGCAGGTATGTAACAAGTACCTTCCTGTTAGTTCTTGGGCACATTTTTGTTATCTTTTTTTTATTTTTTTAATTCTGGATATATCCTTTAAAAGAAAGGGGATAGATTTGTAGGAAGTGAAATGTTCAGTGGAAATCTGGGAATAAAGTTTTTATGGAAACATAATGTACTTTTAGGCTTAGGCTTAGGCTTTGTCATGTTGCTGCTGTATTTTAGAGATAAGTGGTAGGATTCTTCAGTATAACAGAGGGCTATGATCGTGGTTCAGCATTCTAGGTGTCTCATTCTCTTTTCAAGAGTGCACCGCTCCCCAGCCTCCCTGCTTCCTGTTTTACAAGTGCACTCCTGATTGTCAGCTCACGCTAGTGGCATTGTTGACCCGGTAGCACAAACTATGCACTGTACCATGCTGTAAGAGAGGCAATTGCTCCTGGGGCATTGGAGGAGCGCAAGGGCATGAATGCTGGCTGTATCTCTCAAGCATTATTTTCCGTGCCTGGGATACTGGCCACTCCTCATAGGTTGTAGCAAATAACAGATGTAAGCATCCTTCCATATTTGAGAATTTTTAAAGATTTCCTGTTACCTCCAAAACGCCTCCTAAGCTACCAAAACATGTCCCTGCAGCATAATATCACTAATCTCACACTCCTTTTGTCTCCTAAAAGCATCCTGTGAAAGTGCATAAAACATTTTAATACTTAATCATTAGTGATTATAATTAGTATGGGCTATATTCTTTAGTCACCAGGGCGGGCTGTTTTGCAACTCCAGGATCCACCCTCTCTCTGTGTCTGTGCTGCTGTGATGTGGAGCTGAAGGCAGCACTAATGATTTGCATTCTGTGAGTGACAGAGAGGGGAGGGCAAAGTCTGCACAAGCAAAGCAGCACAGAGAGGGTGGATCATGGAGCCTGCAAAACACGCCCTAAGGGCTAAAAAATATAGCCCCTGCTAATTATAATCCCTAATGAGTAAATCTTAAAATGTTTTTATGCACTTTCACAGGATGCTTTTAGGAGACAAAAGGAGTGTGAGATTAGTGATAATATGCTGCAGGGAAATGATTTGGTAGCTTAGGTGGAATTTTGGAGGTGACAGGATCCCTTTAATAAGGGTTGGCTTATTTTTACAATCCCATCTTATGATGTTGAGAACTCTTTTAAAAACTGTTTCCCAAGCTCATAAGAATCTTCTAAGACTGGTAAATTTTCTTTTCAATCTTGATAAGGAAAATGAAAGTTTATCAGGGTGGCGGGGTAGCCTGTATTACATGGGTAGACAACATTCTGCACTTTATTGGTTCTATTCCTTTTAGTCTTCATGGGCCCCTTGTAGCAAGTTTTATTTGTTGGTTGAGAAACTGATGTGGTGCAGATATTTTCCAAAAACTCCTACATTTAACAAGTACCAGCATTACTTGTAGAAATATCATCTTTTCTAGTATAGAATTTGTAAATGTTTTATAAATAGAAATATTACTATTTAATAATTCACAGTAATAAAGTATTGATATTGTCTCAGTGATGTGGTTCCTGGGACAATCATTAATTTTAACACCTGTTTTAAAGGTGTTTTAATAGAAATGGTGTTAATTGTTGCAGGGAAAGAAACTTTTTATTCTTGTAGCAATGAACTACAGTGGTAGCTGAATATTCATCGACAGTTTTATACAGTAATTCATATTTTTTATATCTAATTATATTCACATGTATAAATATAAATACTTTTTTATATATATATATATTTCAGAGTTATTAAGGTGTATAAATTTAAAACTTTTGTTATTCAACAAAATGTAAAATAAGCTGGAATAAAATTTATATTTTTTTGAAACTTTTTTTTCTTTTGCTTGAAGTTTTATTTTTTTCACATTTTAAAAAGGAAAAATGCAAAATAAAATTAAAAAAAGGTACAAAAATGCACAAGACAATGAAAGGCTTGGCTTAATGGCGATAAATGGAGCCTATAATGCACACGTTTTACTCCAGCGCACAGGGACAAAAAGTCTCATTGTTAGAGAATGATGCCACTCCTTTGCATACTGAAGTTTAGACGTTATTATAGTAAGTTTCAGAATGTAACTTTCCCTTAGTAGTTTAATATCACTGCTCCTATTTCCTGACAGGTTGTGTGTACTAAGCATTTAAATACCTGACTGTCAGTATATACCTCGGAGGAATACAGGTAATTGTGGCTGTCATTGTTCAGATTTGCCACATAAGCTGCTTATGCCATTAATTACAAAAACCTCCTTATCGACACAGAGAAAAGAGTTAATTAAAATGAACCAAAAACAATTGTTACTACTATCCCTGCTGGTGTAGCTTTACAAGTTAATCAACATTTATGTCTTTTTGCAGCCAAAAAAAATCCTTTCATCTCTAGAAAGGCCATTAAAACAACAACATACTTGTTTAGCATTCTTCCATACTGCCCATAGAGTATAAATGTCCGGGTGCTCCACAGTCTAAAACATTACTGTACAGCACAGCAGCTGCATGACATCACTACAGACACAGGAGCAGACAAATTCCCCATGAAAAGACAGAGACAATGTGATATTGTTGCCGCCTTTTCAATTACTGTATACAGAGTGCTGTGTATACAGATTATTTACAGCATATCCCATCTTTGGACCTGATGATCACTGGGTGTAGAATTAAGCAACAAGAAGGCTGAATATCCCCTCCTAACACTCCCCTGTAACTGTACCACCAGCTAAAGTTTTTTTTTTTTTTTTTATCTCACTTCTCCTTTTTCTCTCATACATATACATGTAATATACCGTATTTTCCGCACTATAAGGTGCACCTAAAAGCCTAAGATTTTCTCTGAAATCAAAAGTGCGACTTATAGTGCGGTGCGCCTTATATACGGCTCTTTCCCTGAAAGTAAGGCAAGCTAGGGGATGCCATGTGCCTGCAAATATAAGGCACCACCACGAAAATAAGGCATACCTTGTTCCTTCTGCTGTTCAGCATGCCACCGATCACAAGACCGGGGCATGCAGCTGTGACTCATCCACGCCGTCCCCCTGTCCGGTGCCCACCACTGTATGCTGCATTTTCCTATTTCAAAACCAGGCCAGCAGCCACGCAGCTCAAAGCCAGGAGCCCAGCAGCCAATCACAGCTCCGGAGCTGTGTGCTGATCTCCGCCCAGGAGCCTTGCGCCAATCACAGCACAGGAACTACGAGCCAATCCGAGGCCAGCTGACATCCGTCCATAGCCTCTGATTGGCTTGTGGTTCCTGCGCTGTGATTGGCTCAGGGCTCCTGCGCCGTGATTTGGGCTCCTGGACTGTGAGCTGCACAGCTGCTGGCCCGGTTTTGAAATGGGAAAATGCAGCATACAGAATACTGCTGCGGGCACCGGACGGCAGGTACAAACAAGGTATGCCTTATTTTCGGGGAAACACTGTGTGTGTGTGTGTGTGTGTGTGTGTGTGTGTGTGTGTGTGTGTGTGTGTGTGTGTGGAGGATGATGGGAGGCTACAGAAGGATACTGGAGGATGATGGGGCTACAGATGGACAGCGAAAGATGATGGGGGGAGCTAGAGAGGGATACTGGAGGATGATGGTGGGGTCTGAGCTTTGTTTTACTTATGGTAATAAGATGCGCCTTATAATCCGGTGCGCCTTATATGTGAACCAAGACGGCTTAGAAGCCCTTTTTTGTTGGTGTGCCTTAGTGTGGAAAATACGGTATATATGTGCATCTCAAATTAGAATATCATCAAAAAGATCAATTATTTCAGCAATTCAATACATAAAGTGAAACACATATCGTATTTCTCTTTATAAGACACACCTGATTATAAGATGCACCCCCAAATTTGGTGAAGGAAGAGAGAAATTTTTTTAGTGTGAAATGGGGTCCATCTTATAATGCCAGGGTGCGTCTAATTCATATAGAGTATATGTCCCTCATAGCCCCCCTCAACCTCGTACATTGGCCCTCATCCTGGGATGTAGCCCCCCCCCCATCCCAGAATTGGCCCCCTTAATCTGGATATAGCCTCCTAGTGCTGGCACATGTCCCCTATTGCTGGCTATGGCCCCCCATGCTGCTGCCCATAGTAAAATAAAATAGATTTTACTTCCCTTCTCCAGCGCTGTCCTCCCGGTGTCTCCCTCCATGCCACTGCGCTCCTCCACTTCCTGGTTCTCCATAATGCCAGTCATGTGATCGGCACAGCAGAGTGACATCATCTGCATGCCTGATCACTGCGGCAAGCAGAGAGACACGGGGAGGACAGCGCTGGAAAAGGAAAGTAAAGTCTTTTCTATTTGACTATGGGCAGCAGCATGGGGAGCCATAGCCAGCACAGGGGGAACATGTGCAATCTCCGGGGTGAGGGGGGGTGTTGGATGGTGTGCAGGCACAAATAATATGAGCCGCTTCCCCAGACCATCACCTTGGTGCGGTTTCAGCACTGTGGTAATGGACAGCGGCAGTGCAAATTATGAGTGGGGGCACGTGACCTCCTGCAGCCCGCCCCAGCCCACGGACAGGCTCCAAAGCTGCCCCACCTCCTCTACAGTATATAATCCGTATATTCGGATTATAAAATGCACCCCCCCCCCCCCCCCGTCCCCCAAATTTTGGGGGAACAAAAGTGCGCTTTATAATCCGAAAAATACGGTTTATTATATAGTCATTACAAGTAGAGTGATTTATTTCAAGTGTTTATTTCTATTAATGTTGATTATTATGGCTTACAGCTAATGAAAACCCAAAGGTCATTATTTCAAGAAATTAAAGTAGGAAGGATGAAGGGTTAAAAATCATGCTGCCGTATTCCTTTGAGACATCAGAGTGAATATAATATTGATTTATTAGTCAATGTGGCTCCCCGATACACCCTGAAACATGGTGATATTACATTGATTTTTGAGGATATTCTAATTCATTGAGATGCACTAGTATGTAGATGATGCATCCTACGTCATCACATAACTGAACCATGCCTGTGAAGTAGCATCGAGGCATACTTTGATCTGCTCTATTACGAGCATGCAAATTGATGTGCCTTTTCTTTGCCTGCAGTAGGGCAGAGAAAAAGGCGCCAGCAAGGCTGCTGATGCTACTGCGCAGGCTCGAGACTTCGTTCAGCTATGTGATGACATAGGATACGTCATCCAAATCACTTGGAGCTAGAGGACAGCAAATAGGAAAAGTGAAGATGAATAGACACCATGTAGAGCAAACCCATTGGACAAGTTCAGCATAATTTAAATGCAGTATGGGACCAAATCAAATGGGACTTTTGTGGTGTTCAGCAGAGGTGTATCTAGGTTTTCTGGCATCTGGTGCAAGAATTTAGTTTGGCCCTTTCAAGCAGTTTTAGTCTTCTCATGACTAATCATTCATTTGCAATTTTAACAATTTTAACACTTAGTCACGTGTTGATGAGCTGCTCTTCCTTCTCTTAAATGTTCAGTGAAAAACTGAGAGAAGCAAGAACAAAGGCCATCACATAACCAAAAGTATGAAAATCGCACATGAGTGGAGTGGCTACGTGATGACTGCTGCAAGCAGAGCTGGATCCTGACAGGGAGTATATTACACGCTGTAAGGATTGAGCTACACTGCTTAATTTTATCATTTAAAGTGATTGTCCAGGTTTGAGATGAAAGTCTGTAGTCTCTCTAGGGGACTACAGACCTCTGAATTCTCACAGTGCATGCAGTGCACACTTTCAGGATTCTCCCTTGCCAATGCCAAGATTGGACGGTCGTGTGAGCACAAACATGCAATTTTTATAATTCTGGACACATTCTGACTTGACGTGTCTGGCCTCACTCAATTAACTTTAGTTGATCGAGTCCTCACCTGTGTAGTCAGCATGTAACTTCACGTGTGTAAATCGCATACTTGCGTTTTCGTGACCATCCACTATCAATGCCGGCACCAGAGACTCCTGACAGCGTGCAGTGCGAGCATTCAGAAGTCTGCAGTCACATAGAGTAACTGCTGACTCATCACAAACTACTGCAAGAGAAAAGAGAGAGAAAGGGGCACAATAAAGCGGTTACCAGGGGGGCTTTATTTAGTGTGGCGTACTAATAGGTGGCCACTCACCTGATCGGGTTGTGCTGTCGCCGCACAACCCGGTAATACACTTGATAAGGCGCCCTTCACAGGCTCTAGCTCATCCGCAAACCGCGTGCTCCGGGGGCTCCGAGCATCCGGTCACGTCACCACAGGTCCTTCAGTTAAAGCTCCTGTTGCCAGGCGATGCCAGGTCCTCACATTAAGCTGCACTCTGCGCCTAGCTGCTCCCCGCCGCTTACCCTCAGAGAGGGATTTATAATAGAAGGTAAACAAACTGTAAGCAGTCTAATTGGAGGCGCTCAGGCACAAAGGCAGCAGGCATTGGGATGGTTTTTCAACAGACCTTTATTCAGACTCCCCTCCTACTCCACAACATGTTTCGATAGATTCTCTATCTTCCTCCGGTGGCAACCTGAAGAAGATAGAGAATCTATCGAAACATGTTGTGGAGTAGGAGGGGGAGTCTGAATAAGGCTACTTTCACATTTGCGTTCCCCTCCGCAGCGTTCTGCGGAGGGGAGCCGCAATGTGAGCGCAGCACCGCAAGCCCCTATCTTTATAATGGGAGCGCACGGTGCTGCGCTTGACTGCGCATGACCGTGCGCACCCATTCACTCCCATATGTGATCTGTGCGCAGGAGTATGATCACATATGGGAGTGAATGGGTGCGCACGGTCATGCGCAGTCAAGCGCAGCACCGTGCACTCCCATTATAAAGATAGGGGCTTGCGGTGCTGCGGTCACATTGCGGCTCCCCTCCGCAGAATGCTGCAGAGGGGAACGGAAATGTGAAAGCACCCTAAAGGTCTGTTGAAAAACCATCCCAGTGCCTGCTGCCTTTGTGCCTTAGCGCCTCCAATTAGACCGCTTACAGTTTTTTTACTTTCATCACAAACTACTGAAAACCCCCTTTAATGCTTCTAACATAAAAGAAAACATAGTAACCCTTAAATTGTCGGACATCACAATACTTTTTTAACATAGCTATATCTAAGGCGGGCGTCACACACTACGATATATGTAAAGATCTCGCTGGAAAGTGTCTGATTTGGCATCGCTCCTACGACATCCTTGCGTGTGACAGGTGGAACTGACTAGCGATAAGTGGTCAGATCGTTATATACAGATATGGGAACCGGACCCCATATCAGACGATGTGGATCATCCAATCTGCTGCATTGTTCTGTGTGACTCCGCCATAACTGATCTCCTGACCGATGTCTCCTATTCACATCATTGACAAGCATCAATCGCTGGTTGTGTGAGCGATCCCTGCAGGAACATCACTGCTGCGTCCTGAACGTTATCTATACATGTGACACCTCACTGACATGTTGAGCACGAGCGAGCACCACTGACATCGTTATTGAGTTCCCACACAAGATCGTAGTGTGTGACGGCCGCCTAACATAAACTTACAAAGAATTTGTGATTGCAATCATTTTCAGGAAGAAACTGAGTATTATCTGACAGAATTGCAGGGGTGTCAATACTTTTGGCCACAACTGTATATATACATAATAGTACAGATATTTATATATACAGAATAGTACAGATACTGAGGATTACATCCAGCATACAGGACAGGAGAAGTGGTACTGTACAGTGTATATATACAGAATAATACAGATACTGAGGATTACACCTAGCATACAGGACAGGAGAAGTGGTACTGTACTGTGTATATATATACAGAATAATACAGATACTGAGGATTACACCCAGTATACAGGACAGGAGAAGTGGTACTGTGCAGTGTATATATACAGAATAATACAGATTCTGAGGTTTACACCCAGAACACAGGACAGGAGAAGTGGTACTGTGCAGTGTATATATACAGAGTAATACAGATACTGAGGATTACACCCAGTATACAGGACAGGAGAAGTGGTACTGTGCAGTGTATATATACAGAATAATACAGAAACTGAGGATTACACCCAGTATACAGGACAGGAGAAGTGGTACTGTGCAGTGTATATATACAGAATAATACAGAAACTGAGGATTACACCCAGTATACAGGACAGGAGAAGTGGTACTGTGCAGTGTATATATACAGAATAATACAGAAACTGAGGATTACACCCAGTATACAGGACAGGAGAAGTGGTACTGTACTGTGTATATATATACAGAATAATACAGATACTGAGGATTACACCCAGTATACAGGACAGGAGAAGTAGTACTGTGCAGTGTATATATACAGAATAATACAGATACTGAGGATTACACCTAGCATACAGGACAGGAGAAGTAGTACTGTGCAGTGTATATATACAGAATAATACAGATACTGAGGATTACACCCTGTATACAGGACAGGAGAAGTGCTACTGTACTGTGTATATATATACAGAATAATACAGATACTGAGGATTACACCCAGTATACAGGACAGGAGAAGTGGTACTGTGCAGTGTATATATACAGAATAATACAGAAACTGAGGATTACACCCAGTATACAGGACAGGAGAAGTGGTACTGTGCAGTGTATATATACAGAATAATACAGAAACTGAGGATTACACCCAGTATACAGGACAGGAGAAGTGATACTGTACTGTGTATATATATACAGAATAATACAGATACTGAGGATTACAGCCAGTATACAGGACAGGAGAAGTGATACTGTGCAGTGTATATATACAGAATAATACAGAAACTGAGGATTACACCCAGTATACAGGACAGGAGACGTGGTACTGTGCAGTGTATATATACAGAATAATACAGAAACTGAGGATTACACCCAGTATACAGGACAGGAGACGTGGTACTGTGCAGTGTATATATAAAGAATAATACGATTCTGAGGATTACACCCAGACAGGAGAATTATAACCAACATACCCAGAAGGCTGTACTATATAGATTGGAGACTGTGGTATATAGATAACCAAGACTCAGCCAGATCCTGGAGATGGGGAAAGATGAAAGGTGGTGGCAGAAAGTTCCAATGCTGGGCGCAGGGTGGAACAGAATCCATGAAGGCACCGGGAAGAACTCTGCCCGCAGGACAACTTTCTGATGCTGCACATTACAGACTGTGGGCTGTATACACAATACAGTTTGCCCGCTGTATACACATTAGAGAATGTGGGCTGTATATGTGGCACCCTGTGCCAGGTCACCACAGACTCCCTTGGGACATTGGGGGATTTCTCACAGCGAGTAACCCACTAACACCTTTCATCCCAGGCCTGTAAGGGGAGCTCCACTGGTTGCCTTAAGCCAGTTCCTCCTATAAATACATGTTCTGGAGGGAAAACAGCAGAGTGTGCAGTCACTACAGAACTGTGAAGAGCTGAGTGAGCTGAGCTGGTGCTGGAGCCGTGCTAGACCCATACCAGCAACCATCTGAGACAGTGGTAGACCCGCAGAGTAGGGGTCGAAGGCAGAGGAGAGAAACCTGCTACAAGAAAGGGGGCAGAGGAGTCATACCGACTCACCCCATCAGAGTTCCGGTCACTGGGTCCGAGCTACAGGGACAGAGAGAATAGGCCCGCAGAGAATCCAGCACCACAAGGAGGTTTAGCTTCCAGGACGCCCGCAGCACCAACAATTGAGAGCCAGGGACTGCTGGGGCCCCAGTGGGATCCCAATAGAGAGCCCTCAGTGCAGCAAACCCGGGTGTGGAGAATCCCAGAGAGAGAGAGAGAGAGAGAGAGAGAGAAGTAATGGTCCGGTCGGGTTCCAAGCCTGCCAGACTCCAAACAGAGCAACTGAGACAAGGAGGCCTACAGCCCTACTCGCTGTGGAGATCCTAAGGTGTTTCCCTCAACTCTGGATGAGTGTAACAGTACAGAACATCAGTAAAGGTACCAAAAGACTTTTATGTGTGCGTGTCCCTCCTTCCATCTGCACCACACTGACCGCGCTCCCCTACTCCCACCTTGCACAGAAACGACTGTGCTGCCCTATTACCCTCTCTACAACTTACAGCCCCGGGGACCCCCGCTCGCCCTGTAGGGAGCAGTTCCACCTTGCTGCCGCCCATCACCCCGGAGGACCAAGCAGCGCCGGTACCATCACCGGGACCCTACAGGTGGCGTCACGACAGACATTTTTATTATTTTCTTTCCACTCATTTCTTACATCTGCATCCCCCGGGCCCAGGGCCTCAGGCACCGCTACCCTGTGACTTCCCCCAGAGACCGCGCCTGAGTGATCCGAGTACCCCAGGGCCTGGGCTGGACATATACACATTAGACTGTGGGCTGTGTACACATTAGAGACTGTGGGCTGAATGGACAGTACAAACTGTGGGCTGTATGGACAGTACAGACTGTGGGCTGTATGGACAGTACAGACTGCGGGCTGTATACACATCTGAGAGTGCTGTTGTATATCTTGTATACCAAGCACTATGCTGTATATACTGGTCCACACTATATACATACAGTATATAGGCACATTAGTACAGCATGTAGTATGGACCTGTATATAGTTCTGTAGAGGCAGACACACAGACACTATCAAACACACAGACAGAAAGACACTCAGACCAACAGACACAGACAGGATACTCACATATAGGACCTGTGATGATGTCACATGGAGGGGAAGCATCAGGGGTCACATGATCAGCTCAGAGAGAGATCAGGGATATGATGATGATGGTGCACTTGTCAATCCTGATTGGTCTGAGTGGGGCCCTGTTTTGGGGAAATGGCCCTGCCCCTTCACATCCTTGGCCCCACCTCCTTCACACCTCTGGCCCCACCCCCTAAATTCCACAGCCGCTCAGCGGCAAATGACACCAGGCCTGCGGTCTGAGGAGCGGGCGGCCCCTGCACCACACCAATGGGCGGCCCATCTGGAAAAGTCCCACCCCTCCCTCATTTCAGCCTGGGCCTGGTGTTGAGTGAATGTTGTTGTGAACAAACAGTTCAGATTAGTGGCCCAAACATGCTACAAGTCCATACTGTCAATGCAAAAGTCTACATCTGGACAAGAAAAACAAAAATAACATCAAAGAAAAAGAGGTATACAACTAAGCAACAGCAAAAAGACTTGGGTATTCAAATAGATCATACATTGAACATGAGTCAACAGTGTGATGTAGCAGCAGAGAGGTAAACACAGTTCTTGGATGTTATTAACGGAAGCATACAGTCTAGATCACTTGAAGTCATTATCGCCCTCTACTCTTCTTTGGTCAGACCTCATCTGGAATACTTTGTCCAGTTCTGGGCACAATATTTTAAAGACATCAACAAACTGGCGCAAGTTCAGAAAAGAGTGACCAGAATGGTGATCGGTCTCCAAACCATGTCCTATGAGAAACGGTTACAGGATTTGGAAATATTTAACTTGCAAAAAAGAAGACTGAGATGAGACTTAGGCTAGGGTCACATTTCCGTTTTGTTTGCAAAATCCTGATCCGGTTTTGAACTTTAAAAAAGCTCAAAACCGGACCAGGAAACGCTCCTGATAGGAGCCTATGCAAAACACCGGATGGCTTCACAAGCCATCCGGTGGCCGGATCCGGCACTGCAGCCTGCGTTTAAAATCATGCAGGCAGCAGTTTTCGCAGCGTTTGCCGGGACCGCACTGCGGTCACCGGATGGCTCAGGATGTGTAATCCTGAGCCATCCGGTAACTGCATAGGTTGCGGATCCCCGGCTATTGCCGGGATCAGCAAACCTAGTAAAGAGTTAAATTGATTACTAAAGTACTGTTTGAGGTCTGTAGGGGGGCTTAGACCCCCCTACAGACCGGCCGCCCACTTCGGTGGCCTTCTAGTACAATATCCCCGCTGGCACGGGCTCCTCCGAGCCCGTGCAAGTTCACAACACCACCCGGCCCCCCGAATTACTATACAGGGGTGCCTGCACCCCTCTGGTATACTTATTCCTGTATGGGGGGAAAATGATATATTAAAGTCATGGTTAAAGTACATATTTACGTGTATCCTGCTCCAATGTTGTGAATAATCCATGAGCGGGGCTGTTTGCGGCAGCCTCCGCCCCCTCATTTCTCATGGCCGCCCCCTCTATGCCTCATCCATTGATGTGACGCCGGACGCGTCATGAAAGGGGCGGGGCGAACCCCGTCACACCGTGCGCCCCGCCCCTTTCATGACGCGTCCGGCGTCACATCAATGGATGAGGCATAGAGGGGGCGGCCATGAGAAATGAGGGGGCGGAGGCTGCCGCAAACAGCCCCGCCCATGGATTATTCACAACATTGGAGCAGGATACACGTAAATATGTACTTTAACCATGACTTTAATATATCATTTTCCCCCCATACAGGAATAAGTATACCAGAGGGGTGCAGGCACCCCTGTATAGTAATTCGGGGGGCCGGGTGGTGTTGTGAACTTGCACGGGCTCGGAGGAGCCCGTGCCAGCGGGGATATTGTACTAGAAGGCCACCGAAGTGGGCGGCCGGTCTGTAGGGGGGTCTAAGCCCCCCTACAGACCTCAAATAGTACTTTAGTAATCAATTTAACTCTTTACTAGGTTTGCTGATCCCGGCAATAGCCGGGGATCCGCAACCTATGCAGTTACCGGATGGCTCAGGATTACACATCCTGAGCCATCCGGTTACCGCAGTCCAGTATTCACCACACATTTTTGTAAAAAAATGTGTGTGCCCGGCATTGCGTTCACCGCATCCGGATCCGGATGCGGTGAATGCAATTCATGTTTGCAATGTGACCCTACCCTTAATTGCTGTCTACAAATATCTCAAGGGCTGTTACACTATAGAGGGATTAGCTTTATTCACATTTACACATGGAAACATGAGAAGCAATGGGATGAAAAAGAATGGGAGGAGACACAAGTTAGATATTAGAAAAAACGTTTTGACAGTGAAGGTGTTCAAAGATTGCAACAGGCTGCCATGAGAGGTGGTGATGAGCTATCCTTCAATGAAAGTCTTTAAACAGGGGCTGGACAGACATCTGTCTGGAATGATTTATTGAATCCTGCTTTGAGGAGGGGTTGGACACAATGACTCGGAGTTCCCACCAGCTCTACCATTCTATTATTTTATTTAAGGCTGCTTTCACATGACGATTTACTGCCTGTCCGTGGGATCCGGCTTTGAAGGAGGATCCCACGGACAAGCACAGATCCACACGGATCCCTGCAATCAGATGGCAATTAGCCATCCGATCCGATTCTATGCAGGATCCGTGTGGATCCTGCGGTCCCCTGTCTTTCCCTGCTGCTGCCTCCTCCATCTTCTTCCTCTGCTATTCTATTGTGTCTCCCCACTATTCTATTCTGTCCCCCCGCTATTCTATTCTGTCCCCCTGCTCTTCTATCCTCATCTAATCCCTATCCTGTCCCCTCTTGTCTTCCCTGTGTGTAAAAAAAAAAAAAACTCCTCCCGGAGGATACATCACCTGTCACCGGCTCCCACGATGCAACACCATCGGGGCTGAAGGACCTGTGATGATGTCAGAGAGCCGGTCACATGACCCGTCAGCTGACCGACTCTCTGACATCATCACAGGCTCTTCAACCCCGATGGTGTCGCATCGTGGGAGCCGGTGACAGGTGATGTATACTCCGGGAGGAGTTTTTTTTTTTTTACACACAGGGAAGACAAGAGGGGACAGGATAGGGATTAATGAGGATTGAGGAGCGGGGGACAGAATAGAATAGCGGGGGGACAGAACAGAATAGCGGGGACACAGCATAGAATAGCAGAGAGAAGAAGATGGAGGAGGCAGCAGCAGGGAGAGACAGGGAGAGGCATGGAATAAGGAGCCGACATTGGATCCGAGGTGAACTCGGATCCGATATCCATAGGCTCCCAGGTTGTGGGCACTCGGATCAGCATTGATCCGATGCTGTCCGATTTGAGTCACGGACACAAAATTGTAGCAGGCTACAATTTTGTGCCCGTAATTAAATCGGATCGGATGGTGCCAAAATCGGATGCCAATAGTGGCACATTTGATCCGATTCCCATAGGGGAACATGGAATCCGATTTCGGATCTGATTGTATCCGTTTTGAAACGGATACAATCGGATGACCTAAAATCGTAATGTGAAAGCAGCCTAACATATAAGAAAGTGCTAAAATCTAATCACAGGTTGTTGTAAAAAGTATTGTTTTGTTTGACAGAACTGAGACAAGCTGATCCTTATCCAAGTAGTTGGGGACTCATTTTTTTGTATATTGACTGGACAAGGTTAGGCATTTTGTGACTGTAGATTATTTTGCTTAGTATAATACATACAAAGTGTGGAATAAAACTGGTAATGATGGGAGTTTATAGGGTTTCCATGAGAATAGAAAACAATACATAGCTATAGGAGAATATCTTTATAAATTATTTCTTAGATACATTTAATTAGCAAATCATAAGCACCATTGAATTAAAAAGGCTACCATCCTGCTATACTTACAGAAACTTCCGGGGATGTTAACAGATGCTGTGAGCATGTGCAGCAGTGAGCTCTGCACCCTCCCATCATGGGTAAGAAAATGTGCTACCAATGGATCCAATACTAGAGATATCTGAGTTAATGGATATGCTAAGGTAAGAAACGGCTGTATACACTGCTGTCTGCCATGTACTTCAGATATAATACTGGAGACCCCTGGGGTGCTGAGGTAAGAAGAGACTGCTCACATTGCATCCCCCATCTTTTTCTGGTCTAATAGTGAATATACCAGGGGTACTGAGTAAGAAAACAGTTCTTCACACGGCTGCCCACCCTGTCCGTAGGACCTAATGATGGATATGCCCGCCGTGCTGAAGTAAAAAAAGGCTGGTCAGACATCTGTTGACCCTGTCTTTCTCATCTAATACTGAAGATAGAATAGGTGCTGAGGTAAAAAGAAGCTGTTTACCTTGTTGTCATACCTGTTTGATCTAATACTGGTGATATTAGGGGTGGTTAGATAAAAAGAGGCTTCTCACACTGCCGGCCACCCTGTATATTGGATTTAATACTGGAGATACCAGAAGGACTCAGGTAAGAAAGTCTGCTCACACTTCTGTTCACCATCTCTTTGTGATCTAATAGTACATATACAAGGGGTACTGAGGTTAGAAGAGGCTGCTCACACTGCTGTCCACTATTTATATCAGATTTAATGCTGGATATACCAGGAGACACTGAGGTAAGAAAATCCTGCCTGTACTGCTGTCCACTCTGTCTTTCTGATCTAATGTGGCGCCCCTGCGTTCAGGAGGCCACAAAGGGAAGTGCAGCCAGGCAGGTAGGACGACAGTTGCACACCAACACCCTCACAGCCCACACAACCTACGTACAGTAGAGGGCAGCACCCAACCCGGAGCCTGGGGACTCTAGGCAGGGGAGGGGTGGTGGGTTTAGAGCAGTGGGTGGGCAAACACGTAGTCAGGTGACAGAAGGTAGAAATAGTGAGGGGGGAGGAGAAAGGAGTCAGTAGTCCGAGGTAGGCTGAGATGAAAAGACTGAGATCACACGTCCTGGCAAAGTGGGGTGTAGGAGCGCAGAATCTGAACAGAGCCAGTGCGAGCCGCAGAGAGAAAGCACATCCAAAGCCAGCACCCCGGGAGTGTGAGGGAAGAGAGGGACAGTGATACTGGTCCCTAGAACGACAGCCGAGACGACCAGACTGCAGGCAGAGAAGCCCTCCTATGATACTTGAAGACACAGTAGAGAGAGCCTGGTAGAGCCTCACACGGGAGGACTGCTGGAGGCTAGGCTGAAGTAGAGTGTCGGCTCTAGAGGGGACCGTAGTTTCACCCGGCATCCCCAGACAACCGACGAGGGACCACAGCTACACGTTAGGGTCCCTACCCCAAAGGACAGGCAGCTCAGTGGCAACCCGGAGGGCTCACAGGAGTCCTAGCCACCGCCATACTGTCCGGAGCCACTCACAACCAAGTGAACAGAGAGAGAGAGTCAACAGCCTCGGAAGGACACAGAGACAGAGTGAGAGGTCACAGAGAGGAGAGACCTGGCTGCAGGGAGCAAAGGGAACCTGGAGGGGAAAGTGTGCCCATGTAACTAAACTGTAAGAACTGTACTGAACTGTAAGCTGAACTTGAGAACTTGAGAAGTAAACACGGTGAACAATGAACACGATTCCCTTGTATCTCTCTACCTGAACACAACTCCTTCCATACAGGTTTGCAGCAGCCCTATACCTGGAGAGCCACAGCGTGCAAGTTCCAACACTGAAGGAGGGATTCCTGCAGCATCTCGACAGTAAGTGTACTGCACCCAGCACCAGGCCTGTACACTACACAATAGACTTTAACCAACACTGCCTCAGGGAATACAGTTCTGCCCACGGGAACTATTCCATCTACGCTGCCATTACATCATCCCCGGAGGTTCTGCAGCAGCGGTGGCCCCATCACTGGCCGCAAACAGTGGGTGGCGTCACGACTGACATTCCCCTGTAAATATCCCCTTATTATTGCCAGGGCTCGGGACAGGGTCCGGACCAGGACCACCCGTGACTTCCCCAGTAGCAGACCCCATCCGGTACCGAGTACCCCGTACCAGTGGGCTCGATACTAATACTGGCGATAACAGCTGTGCTAAAGTAACAAGAGGCAGCTCATACTGCTGTATTCCCTGCCTTTGTTAAATAATACTGAAGATACCAGGATTGCCAAGGTAAAAAGAGGTAGCACACATTGTTTTCCACCCTGTTCAAAGGACCTAATACTGGAGATAGCAGGAGATGCTGAGGTAAGAAGAGGCTGCTCATACTTCTGGCCACCCCATATATTAAATCTAATACTGAAAATACCAGGAGTTCTGAGGTAAGAAAGAGCTGCTCTAAGTTCTGTCCACCATCTTTTGTGATCTAAGGCCAGGGTCACACATACGAATCCATTTCTTTAAGCCCTTAGAAAAATGGATCAGTTTTTCTAAGGGTGCCAATAGAGTCCCCTGAGGTCCAGGACGTTTTTTGGAATTTTTGGGACTTAGTCATTTTCTCTAAAAAAACGCATGTGTTGACGCATGCATTAATGCATGGTACCTATAAGTACCATGCGTTAATGCATGCATCTCTCATAGGGCCCCATGTTAAAAATATGCATCCGTTTTTTTGAAAGGACCCCAAAAACACTGCTAGCAGCGTTTTTGGGCTGCTGCATAAAAATGCATGTGTTTTTTGGAAAACGCACATGCACATGCGTTAACGCATATGCGTTTTTGGACTTTGAAAAAAAATTGTCCAAAATGTTCCCAAAAATGGATTTAAGGCAAAAACGGATGTTATTTGTGAGCCTGGCCTAATAGTGCATATACCAGTGGACTTAAGGTAAAATGAGGTTGCTCACATTGCTGTCCATCCTGTCTGATCTGATCTTAACACTGGATATATTAGGAATACTAAGGCTGGGGTCACACTAGCGGCAGATTTTTGAAATCCTGATCTAGTTTTGAGCTGTCAAAAAGCTCAAAAGCAGATCAGGAACTGCTGCCCATAGGAGCCCATTATGTTAACCAGCCTGCGTGAAAAATCATGCAGGCTACAGTTTTCGCAGCGGTTACTCTGCCGCAGCCTTTTTGTTATAATGGGCTACTATGGGAGCCCATGCGGCTGCCGCAAGGCATATGTGAATGCCTGCAGCAGCCTGCGGCTTTGTTCATCCCTGCTGCTGCAGGGATGAACAAACGGATAAATAATAAGAATCCATGTAGGCAACATGTCTCTAAGGGGTGTCCACCCCCCTAGAGACATGCTGTCCACACAGGATGGCATGTCAGGGCTTTACTTAACTATTAACCCCTGAGCCGCAATTGTTGGTTTTCTACAATTCATTCTATTAAAACCCGCCGATTACTGCATCGGGACCAGTATCTTACACAAATTGCGTAAGCAACACAGAAAGCTCCTCATTGAGGATGCTGTACTGTAAAATGCTTACGCAATTTGTGAAGGATACTGGTCCTAATGCAGGAGCCGGAGGGTTTTAATAGAATAGAATGAATTGTATAAAGCCGAAAATTGCGGCTCAGGGGTTAACAATTAAGTTAACCCCTGACATGCCGCCCTGTGTGGACAGCATGTATCTAGGGGGGTGTACACCCCCTAGAGACATGTTGCCCACATGAATTCTTATTAATTAACCCTTTGTTCATCCCTGCAGCAGCAAGGATGAACAAAGCAGGCGGTAACCGGATTGCTCCGGATTACACATCCAGAGCAATCCGGTAACCGCATTGCGGTTTATAGAAAAGATTTGGGCACAAAAATGTGTCTGAAGGTAATTGCGGTTCCCGCATCCAAACTCGGATGCGGGAAGCGCAATTACCTTTTCAAGTGTGACCCCAGCCTAAGTTAAAAAAGGATGCTCACACTTCTGTCCACCTTGCCTATTTGATGCAATACTGAAAGATACCAAGGGTGCTAAGAAGAGGTCTGTAGATAAAAAAAGAGTGCAGAGGTAAGAAGAAGCTGCTCACATGGCTGTCTGCCTTGTTTTTCTGATCTAATACTAGTGATATCTCAGGTGATCAGCTAAGAAACAGCTCTTCATACTGCTGTTTATGGCAAGGGTCACACTTGGAAGTGCAATTGCGGTTACCGCATCCACATCTGGATGCGGTAATCGCAATTGCATTCACACACAATTTGGACATATTTTGTGTCCCTAAGCCGGAATCCGGCAACCGGATTGCTCTGAATGTGCAATCCGGTTGCCGGATACTTTGTTCATCCCTACTGCCTCAGGGATGAACAAAGGGTTAATGTTGTGAAAAGATGTGGGCAACATGTCTGTAGGGAGTGCCCAAACCCCTAGAGACATGTTGTCCCATTAGGTGGGCATAGCAAGGGTTGAACTGCTTTAATTCTGTATTGCCGGCTTTTAATAAAACTAAATGTTCGGCGACGGCTCCTGCCAGTACGCAAATTGCTTACTGTACTGGTCCTGATGCATGAGCCGGCGGCTGTCAATGTAAAATTTATTAAAAAGTCGACAATAACGGCGAAGGGGTTAATTATAGAATTAGCCCCTGACATGCCATCCTGTTTGGACAGCATGTCTCTAGAGGGGTGGGCACCCCCTAGAGACATGTTGCAAACATGAATTATTAATATTTAACCCTTTGTTCATCCTGCAATGAATAAAGTCGCTGGCTGCCGCAGGCATTCACATATGCCTTACGGCAGCTGCATGAGCTCCTGTAGGAGCCCATTATAGCAATCCTGCTGAGGCAGAGTTACCACTCTGAAGAACGTTGCCTGCATAATTTTTCATACAGGCAACGAAATTGGAACCGTTAACCAGATTACATGTAGTGCAATCCGGTTACTATAATGGGCTCCTGTGGGCTGCAGTTTCTAATTCGGTTTTGAGCACTTTTACTGCCCAAAACCGGATCAGGATCCGCAGTTCCCAGCCGCAAATGGGACCCTAGCCTAAGTGTGCATTGTATAGATTATTTTCAGGACACGGAACTTGAACTTACTACTGCACATGCTCCTATCTCAACATTTAAGAACAAGATTCGGTCAGTGTAACAAGGTGGTTGCTATCATAAATGGTATTGCCAACTTTATCATGTTAGTTCAGCTATCCTCAGCAACTGATGGAACAGGTCTTATCACATGCATCTCTATTAACAGCCATTTTATGGATAGAAGTGATTCAACCAGAGCTAGGGTGGATGAGGGACTCGGTCACCGGGGCTACTGTGTGGGGAGTCACGGATGGTCGGAACCCCGGTGCCGTGCCCTGGTGATCAATTATATCAGATGTTGATGGTAAACGGTGGGGGTTTAAAGGGGTTATTTACAGGGGAACGTGACGCCACCTGTAGAGTCCGGTAAGATGGTACCGGTGCTGCCAGCCGGCCACTGAGGTGATGGTTGAAGCAGCTAAGTGTGGTGCAGCTCTCCACAGGTGGAGCTTTACCTCAGGGCAGCTATTGTGGTGAGACGGTGAGGGAGGACAGTGATGGTGATGGTGGTGCAGTTCTTACCCCTCTGCTTTGATGATGTTGATGATAATTCACTAACAAAATTCTAGAGTCCATGATAATACATATATTTCCAGCCGCATAATCTCACTATACAGTTCATATAACCAGATAAAGAAAAACGGGAAAACGGCGGGAAGAATAACAGAAACCAGTTCCAGTTTAACTCTGCTTTACTCAGTACCGGTGTAACAGGCCAGATTAACCCCCCGACCAGAATATACCCGGGGTTAAAGTGGCCTAGCCCAGATTATACCCCGGGTATATTCTGGCCTAGCCCAGTTTATACCCCGGGGTATAGTTTGGGCTAGGCCAGAATATACCCCCCTGGGCCAGAATGTACCCCGGGTATATTCTGGCCTAGCCCAAACTATACCCCGGGGTATAAACTGGGCTAGGCCAGATTATACCCCTCCATATACCACAGCAGCTATAGATCAGGGGCCCAAGCCGTGCACAGGGCCCCAAGCAATGCATGGGGGCCCCAGGCAACATACAGGGGCCCCAGGCAGTACTAGGGGCCCCAGGCTACACACAGGATCCCAGGCTACACAGAGGGTCCACATGCAGCATGCAGGGGCCCCAGGCAGCACAAAGTGGCCCCAGGCTACACACAGGGGCCCCATGCAGCATACAAGAGCCCCAGGCAACACAAAGGGGCCCCAGGCAGCACAATGTGGCCCCAGGCAACATACAGGGGCCCCAGACAGTACTAGGGGCCCTAGGCTACACACAAGATCCCAGGCTACACACAGGGGCCCCATGCTGCATACAAGGGCCCCAGGTAGCACAAAGTGGCCCCAGGCAACATACAGGGGCCCCATGCAGTAGTAGGGGCCTAAGGCTACACACAGGATCCCAGGCTACACACAGGGGCCCCATGCAGCATACAAGGGCCCCAGGCAGCACAAAGGGGCCCCAGGCAGCACAATGTGGACCCAGGCAACATACAGGGGCCCCAGGCAGTACTAGGGGCCCCAGGCTACAAACAGGATCCCAGGCTACACAAAGGGGCCCCAGCCAGCATATAAGGGCCCCAGGCAGTGCACGGGACCCCAGGCAGCACAAAGTGACTCCACGCAGTACAAAAGGGCTCCAGGCAACATACAGGGGCCCCAGGCAGTACTAGGGGCCCCAGGCTACACACAGGATCCCAGGCTACACAGAGGGGCCCCAGCCAGCATATAAGGGCCCCAGGCAGTGCACGGGGCCCCAGGCAGCACAAAGTGACTCCACGCAGTACAAAAGGGCTCCAGGCCACATACAGAGTCCCCAGCCAGTATACAATGACCCCAGGCAGTGTTAGGGGCCCCAGGCAGCACAAATTGGCCTCAGGAAGCACAAAGTTGCCCCTGGCAGCACACAGGGGCCCCAAGCTACGCACAGGATCACAGGCAGCACAAAGGGGCCCTGAACGCTGTCTCTTGCCCCCTTGCGCGCTGTCTTTCCCCCACCCTTGTGCTGCCTCTGACCCCGTGTGCTTCCTGGGTCCCCTGTGTGCTGCCTGGGGCCACTTTCTGCTGACTGAGGCCACTTTCTGTTGCCTGGGGACACTTTGTGTTGTCTGGGGCCACTTTGTACTGCCTAGGGCCCTGTGCACTGCCTGGGCCCCTTGTATGCTGCCTGGGGCCCCTGTGTGTAGCCTGGGATCCTGTGTGTAGCCTGGGATCCTGTGTGCTGCCTGGGGCCCCTGTGTGCTGCCTGGGGCCCCTGTGTGCTGCCTGGGGCCACTTTGTGCTGCCTGTGGCCCCTGTATGCTGCATGTGGCCCCTGTGTGTAGCCTGGGATCCTGTGTAAAGCCTGGGGCCCCTAGTACTGCCTGGGGCCCCTGTATGTTGCCTGGGGCCCCTTTGTGCTGCCTGGGGCTCTTGTATGCTGCATGGGGCCCCTGTGTGTAGCCTGGGGCCCCTAGTACTGCCTGGGGCCCCTGTATGTTGCCTGGGGCCACATTGTGCTGCCTGGGGCCACTTTGTGCTGCCTGGGGCCCCTGTATGCTGCATGTGGACCCTGTGTGTAGCCTGGGATCCTGTGTGTAGCCTGGGGCCCCTAGTACTGCCTGGGGCCCCTGTATGTTGCCTGGGGCTACTTTGTGCTGCCTGGGGCCCCTTTGTGCTGCCAGGGGCTCTTGTATGCTGGCTGGGGCCTCTGTGTGTAGCCTGGAATCCTGTGTGCTGCCTGGGGCCCCTGTATGTTGCCTGGAGCCTTGTGCACCGCCTGGGGCCCAGTGCACGGCCTGGGGCCCTTGTATGCTGGCTGGGGCCCCTGTGTGTAGCCTGGAATCCTGTGTGTAGCCTGGGGCCCCTAGTACTGCCTGGGCCCCCTGTATGTTGCCTGGGCCCCTTTGTGCTGCCTGAGGCTCTTGTATGCTGCATGGGGCCCCTGTGTGTAGCCTGGGATCCTGTGTGTAGCCTGGGGCCCCTGTATGCTGCATGTGGCCCCTGTGTGTAGCCTGGGATCCTGTGTGTAGCCTGGGGCCCCTAGTTCTGCCTGGGGCCCCTGTATGTTGCCTGGGGCTCCTTTGTGCTACTTGGAGCCCTTGGATGCTGCATGGGTCCCCTGTGTGTAGCCTGGGATCCGGTGTGTAGCCTGGGGCCCCTTAGTGCTGCCTGGGGCCGCTTTGTGCTGCCTGGGGCCTTGTGCACCGCCTGGGGCCCCGTGCACTGCTTGTATGCTGGCTGGGGTCCCTGTGTGTAGCCTGGGATCCTGTGTGTAGCCTGGAGCCCCTAGTACTGCCTGGGGCCCCTGTATGTTGTCTGGGGCCACATTGTGCTGCCTGGGGTCACATTGTGCTGTCTGGGGCCCCTGTGTGTAGCCTGGGATCCTGTGTGTAGCCTGGGGCCCTTAGTACTGCCTGGGGCCCCTGTATGTTGCCTGGGGCCCCTTTGTGCTGCCTGGGGCTCTTGTATGCTGCATGGGGCCCCTGTGTGTAGCCTGGGATCCTGTGTGTAGCCTGGGGCCCCTAGTACTGCCTGGGGCCCCTGTATGTTGCCTGGGGCCACATTGTGCTGCCTGGGCCACTTTGTGCTGCCTGGGGCCACTTTGTGCTGCCTGGGGCCCCTTCATGCTGCATGTGGACCCTGTGTGTAGCCTGGGATCCTGTGTGTAGCCTGGGGCCCCTAGTACTGCCTGGGGCCCCTGTA
Source organism: Allobates femoralis (assembly GCA_033576535.1). Lineage (NCBI taxonomy): Eukaryota > Metazoa > Chordata > Amphibia > Anura > Aromobatidae > Allobates > Allobates femoralis. Next base: position 104,516,927 of record JARQOC010000009.1, on the reverse strand, counting down.
TGTTGCCTGGGGCCACCTTGTGCTGCCTGGGGCTCTTGTATGCTGCATGGGGCCCCTGTCTGCAGCCTGGGATCCTGTGTGTAGCCTGGGGCCCCTAATACTGCCTGGGGCCCCTGTAAGTTGCCTGGGGGCACATTGTGCTGCCTGGGGCCACTTTGTGCTGCCTGGGGCCCTGTATGCTGCATGTGGCCCTTGTGTGTAGCCTGGGATCCTGTGTGTAGCCTGGGGCCCCTAGTACTGCCTGGGGCCCCTGTATGTTGCCTGGGGCCCCTGTGTGTAGCCTGGGATCCTGTGTGTAGCCTGGGGCCCCTAGTACTGCCTGGGGCCCCTGTATGTTGCCTGGGGCCACATTGTGCTGCCTGGGACCACATTGTGCTGCCTGGGGCCCCTGTATGCTGCATTTGGCCCTTGTGTGTAGCCTGGGATCCTGTGTGTAGCCTGGGGCCCCTAGTACTGCCTGGGGCCCCTGTATGTTGCCTGGGGCCACATTGTGCTGCCTGGGGCCCCTTTGTGCTGCCTGGGGCTCTTGTATGCTGCATGGGGCCCCTGTGTGTAGCCTGGGATCCTGTGTGTAGCCTGGGGCCCCTAATACTGCCTGGGGCCCCTGTAAGTTGCCTGGGGCCACATTGTGCTGCCTGGGGCTACTTTGTGCTGCCTGGGGCCCCTGTATGCTGTATGTGGCCCTTGTGTGTAGCCTGGGATCCTGTGTGTAGCCTGGGGCCCCTAGTACTGCCTGGGGCCCCTGTATGTTGCCTGGGGCCCCTGTGTGTAGCCTGGGATCCTGTGTGTAGCCTGGGGCCCCTAGTACTGCCTGGGGCCCCTGTATGTTGCCTGGGGCCACATTGTGCTGCCTGGGACCACATTGTGCTGCCTGGGGCCCCTGTATGCTGCATTTGGCCCTTGTGTGTAGCCTGGGATCCTGTGTGTAGCCTGGGGCCCCTAGTACTGCCTGGGGCCCCTGTATGTTGCCTGGGGCCACATTGTGCTGCCTGGGGCCCCTTTGTGCTGCCTGGGGCTCTTGTATGCTGCATGGGGCCCCTGTGTGTAGCCTGGGATCCTGTGTGTAGCCTGGGGCCCCTAGTACTGCCTGGGGCCCCTGTATGTTGCCTGGGGCCACATTGTGCTGCCTGGGACCACATTGTGCTGCCTGGGGCCCCTGTATGCTGCATTTGGCCCTTGTGTGTAGCCTGGGATCCTGTGTGTAGCCTGGGGCCCCTAGTACTGCCTGGGGCCCTTGTATGTTGTCTGGGGCCACATTGTGCTGCCTGGGGCCCCTTTGTGCTGCCTGGGGCTCTTGTATGCTGCATGGGGCCCCTGTGTGTAGCCTGGGATCCTGTGTGTAGCCTGGGGCCCCTAATACTGCCTGGGGCCCCTGTATGTTGCCTGGGGCCCCTGTGTGTAGCCTGGGATCCTGTGTGTAGCCTGGGGCCCCTAGTACTGCCTGGGGCCCCTGTATGTTGCCTGGGGCCACATTGTGCTGCCTGGGACCACATTGTGCTGCCTGGGGCCCCTGTATGCTGCATTTGGCCCTTGTGTGTAGCCTGGGATCCTGTGTGTAGCCTGGGGCCCCTAGTACTGCCTGGGGCCCCTGTATGTTGCCTGGGGCTCCTTTGTGCTACTTGGGGCCCTTGTATGCTGCATGGGGCCCCTGTGTGTCGCCTGGGATCCTGTGTGTAGCCTGGGGCCCCTAGTACTGCCTGGTGCCCCTGTATGTTGCCTGGGGCCACTTTGTGCTGCCTGGGGCCTTGTGCACCGCCTGGGGCCCCGTGCACTGCCTGGGGCCCTTGTATGCTGGCTTGAGCCCCTGTGTGTAGCCTGGGATCCTGTGTGTAGCCTGGGGCCCCTGTATGCTGCCTCGGGCCCCCATGCACTGCCTAGGGCCCCTAACACTGCCTGGGGCCCTAGCACTGCCTGAGGCCCCTTTGTGCAGCCTCGGGCCCCCATGCATTGCTTGGGGCCCTGTGCACGGCTTGGGCCCCTGATCTACAGCTGCTGTGGTATATGGAGGGGTATAATCTGGCCTAGCCCAGTTTATACCCCGGGGTATAGTTTGGGCTAGGCCAGAATATACCCGGGGTATATTCTGGCCCAGGGGGGTATATTCTGGCCTAGCCCAAACTATACCCCGGGGTATAAACTGGGCTAGGCCAGAATATACCCGGGGTATAATTTGGGCTAGGCCACTTTAACCCCGGGTATATTTTGGTCAGGGGGTTAATCTGGCCTGTTACACCGGGTGATGGCATAACAAAACACGGTACAGTTTGGTTTTAGGGTGTTGTTGCCAACTCAGGGTTTCTCTTATGGAGTCTCTAGATGTCCTCTATCTGTCTTTCAGGGTTTACTACTTTCTTTCTCTAGATCTTTCAGTCTTTTACCACCTTTGAAGAGCTCCCCCCGCCAGTCCTACAGTCTGTATCTAGAAGACAAGGTCTGTGCACTACCCCGGTCTGGATAAGGCCACCCGGAAAAGAAATAAAGAAGGCTCCCTTCCAGCACCGCAGTATATGTCTGTCCCTTTTAGTTTCTTCTAGTGTCCTGAACCGGTTTTCAGTCCTGAGGGGTGAGGTACCTTTGTGGCGCTGTCAGCAACCCGGTCCTGGTAGGGCCTGCAGCTCGTCGGCTTTGCAGTCAGGGCTGAACTCCTGGCTGCCTCGGTTGTCCGTGTCACCGGTGTCCCCTCAACATGACCTACCAGCCCTGGCCCGTTGCCTTCTGTCCTGGGTCCCCACATAAAGATGGGGTACCCTCCACTCAGCTGGGCTGCCAGGCCTGACCACTCTGTCTGCCTTCCCAGCACCATCTGAGGTAAAACTGTCAACTGTCACTCTTACTCAATCCTAAGCTCCGCCCCCACCTGTGGAACCTACTATATTACCAGTTCCCCCTACTCTAAGTGGTGCGGTCCTAAGTGATTTTAAAAATAGACTCCATAAGATTTAAATCCTAACCCAGCAACTTACAATAATATTACATAAAGATAATAAATGCCATACCACTTTGTGGCGCCTAGCCGCAGGGGCGCCACAGAAGGGCTTGTCAGTTTCTGAGGAACAAGTGAAAATGGCCAACATCCTTAATTCTTCAATTATTACCATCGTAAAGAAAATAATTGTGATTTGCTAATTTATAGAATTCACAAATTTATTGTGATGTACAAACTGGTTATAATGTACAGACAGAGGTCTGCTGCGATTTAAATATATGACGTTTTTTTTTGGGTCTTGTTATTCCACAAGCCTGTATATTTGTTTAGGGCTGGATTTAGGAAGGGTCAGATGTGTGGGAGGGACTGGCCATCCACATACCACCTCCCCCTCCATGGGTGTGTTCAGGCTGATATCATGTGGCAGCAGCTCATGTGACTGGTCATGTCTCTGATGTCAGCCAGCTTCTGTGATATGAGCCAGATCTTGCAATGGAGCAGGATCTCTGATGCAGCCAGGCCTGAAGAAAGACTGGCTGGAGACACAGACGTCCCATGGAGACATGTGGTGAGGAAAACCCTGTGTGGAGCTGGCTACAGCCCCAGAACTCCGAGACTGTCAGGAGACAGCAGGGCAAGCTATTGCCTAGAAAGGTGACCTCCAGAGCAAGGAGCTTTTTCTGATGGACATCAGTAATGCCAGAGGTGGGCGTGCAAACCTTGAGAGGGAATTGAACTGTATATCTTGTTTTTGATAATGCCAGAAGTGGGCATATGGTTCCTGTGTCTTTATACAGCGGTTTATGAAGCATAATAGAAATAACTGGAATGACTGGAAGGTACTGGGATAGAAAGCCACTACAATGTTTCTATTTCTTTTCACTTTCACCCCATACTACTTAATTTCTTAATAACTCCTCTAATCCCTCCACCTAGTAAGGAGCTAGTCATCTCTCCCTCCATTCCCCCACCCATCTCACCTCCTCCTCAGAACTGTTCATCCACATACAATCCTTTTTCTCCAGACACACACGGCCACATCATGCCCTATCCTGCTCCCACCTTCTATCACTCTCTCTGCTGCTCCTCGTTGCCGGCGACATATCTCCAAATCCTCATCCTCCTCAGCACATCCCTACCCTGATAACCTCATACCCATTCATCCAGCCCCTGCTCCCCTGGTTCCCTTACCAGGAGCACTATGGAACGTTCATTCTGTCTGCAACAAACTCGTTCATCCATGACCTCTTTATCTCTAACAAACTCTTCTTTAATGGCATCACTGAAACCTGGCTCACCCCTCTGACACAGCCTCTCCTGCTGCACTTATGGCGGATTCCATCTCTTTCACACCCCTCACCCCAACAACAAACGTGGTGGAGGAGTTGGCTTGCTTCTGTCCCAAAACTGCTCCTTTTCCCCAATTGGTCTACCTCCCTCCATTACTCTACCCTCATTTGAGGTGCACTCCATCAGCATTTATTCCCCCTCCAACTCCAGCTGGCTGTCATCTACCTCCACCCAGAGCTACCCATCTCCACCCTTCTCGACCACTTCACCACCTGGCTACTTCATTTCCTTTCTGCTGACATCCCCGCTATCATCATGGGGACTTCAACATCCCCATTGACACTTCCATCTTAGTTGCCTCTAAACTTTCATCCCTGACTGCCTCCTTTGGCCTCACTTACTGGTCCTCTGTGGCCACTCACAAAGATTGCCAGATGCTGGACATTATCTTCACACGCCTCTGTTCCCTTAGCAACCTCTCTAACTCACCCCTCTCCTGGTCTGACCACAACCTACTGACATTCTCTTCACTCTCCTCTCCTTGTGTGCAACAGCCACTCCACCAGCTAAATCATCCTCGCAGAAATCTGAAAAACCTTAATTTACATTCATTCTCTGAGTCCCTTCTCCATCTTACATGACACTCCATCTTCCTTACATGACACAAATGCTGCTGCCACTTTATATAACACCACAATAACAGCAGCGCTCGATTCGGCCGCCCCCTATATGCAGGGCCGGCTCCAGGTTTCTGTGGGCCCCGGGCGAAAAGGTCTCAGTGGGCCCCCTTTAGTACATATCGCGGACTATATATATATATATATATATACAGTTAGGGCCAGAAATATTTGGACACTGACACAAGTTTTGTTATTTTAGCTGTTTACAAAAACATGTTCAGAAATACAATTATATATATAATATGGGCTGAAAGTGCACACTCCCAGCTGCAATATGAGAGTTTCCACATCCAAATCGGAGAAAGGGTTTAGGAATCATAGCTCTGTAATGCATAGCCTCCTCTTTTTCAAGGGACCAAAAGTAATTGGACAATGGACTCTAAGGGCTGCAATTAACTCTGAAGGCGTCTCCCTCGTTAACCTGTAATCAATGAAGTAGTTAAAAGGTCAGGGGTGGATTCCAGGTGTGTGGTTTTGCATTTGGAAGCTGTTGCTGTGACCAGACAACATGCGGTCAAAGGAACTCTCAATTGAGGTGAAGCAGAACATCCTGAGGCTTAAAAAAAAGAAAAAATCCATCAGAGAGATAGCAGACATGCTTGGAGTAGCAAAATCAACAGTTGGGTACATTCTGAGAAAAAAGGAATTGACTGGTGAGCTTGGGAACTCTAAAAGGCCTGGGCATCCACAGATGACAACATGGTGGATGATCGCCGCATACTTTATTTGGTGAAGAAGAACCCGTTCACAACATCAACTGAAGTCCAGAACACTCTCAGTGAAGTAGGTGTATCTGTCTCTAAGTCAACAGTAAAGAGAAGACTCCATGACAGTAAATACAAAGGGTTCACATCTAGATGCAAACCATTCATCAATTCCAAAAATAGACAGGCCAGAGTTAAATTTGCTGAAAAACACCTCAAGAAGCCAGCTCAGTTCTGGAAAAGTATTCTATGGACAGATGAGACAAAGATCAACCTGTACCAGAATGATGGGAAGAAAAAAGTTTGGAGAAGAAAGGGAACGGCACATGATCCAAGGCACACCACATCCTCTGTAAAACATGGTGGAGGCAACGTGAAGGCATGGGCATGCATGGCTTTCAATGGCACTGGGTCACTTGTGTTTATTGATGACATAACAGCAGACAAGAGTAGCCGGATGAATTCTGAAGTGTACCGGGATATACTTTCAGCCCAGATTCAGCCAAATGCTGCAAAGTTGATTGGAGGGCGCTTCATAGTACAGATGGACAATGACCCCAAGCATACAGCCAAAGCTACCCAGGAGTTCATGAGTGCAAAAAAGTGGAACCTTCTGCAATGGCCACGTCAATCACCAGATCTTAACCCAATTGAGCATGCATTTCACTTGCTGAAATCCAGACTTAAGACGGAAAGACCCACAAACAAGCAAGACCTGAAGGCTGCGGCTGTAAAGGCCTGGCAAAGCATTAAGAAGGAGGAAACCCAGCGTTTGGTGATGTCCATGGGTTCCAGAATTAAGGCAGTGATTGCCTCCAAAGGGTTCGCAAACAAAATATTGAAAATAAAAATATTTTGTTTGGGTTATGTTTATTTTGACCTCCTAAAATGTGGAGTGTTTGTAAAGAAATGTGTACAATTCCTACATTTTCTATCAGATATTTTTGTTCAACCCTTCAAATTAAACGTTACAATCTGCACTTGAATTCTGTTGTAGAGGTTTCATTTCAAATCCAATGTGGTGGCATGCAGAGCCCAACTCGCGAAAATTGTGTCACTGTCCAAATATTTCTGGCCCTAACTGTACATATATATGCCCGCAAATGCGAAGCCGCTAGGCGTAAAATGCGGCAGATGCTGGTTTTTTTTTACCGCAACTGCCACATTTTAAAAAAAAAACGCCTAAGCAGGCCAAGGAACCCATAGGGTGGAGGGGCCACATGACATTCGGGGAGGGAGGGAGTTAATGGGAGTAGGTAGGAATGGGAATATTTGATTGATGCATGGGATGTGGTTAACTGGGAAGGGGTTTGGTTTGGTGGAGGAAGAGGGGGAGTTTAAGGGAGGATACTGGGGACAAAGAAGGAAATCCCCTCATTCCACTTCCTGGGGACAGTGTGAGCAGTTTCCACAGAAGTCTTACCTGCAGTAATGGCGGATTTGGCCTCTCTCGGGGCATTGATCCAGGCAGCAGCAGCGGTGCATGGGGCGCAGGCAATGCAGGCCTACATTCGGGCTGCCTGCGTCTCCCCATCGGCACCGGCCCCCTCCACTCCACCGCTGCGTGGCCGCCGCTCCAGGCCACCAGAGCGTTATTCCCCGGGGGCTGGAGGTGTGAGGAGGGCCCGTTCGGGAAGCCCCGGTGGGGACCCTCAGCGGCGGGGAGGGCGCCCTTCTACCCTGGGGCCCTCTCCGGCCGTTAGGAGGAATTCACGGCGCGGTAATGCCGGACCGGAAGTGGGCGGAGCCGGCCCGCGGCTGACTTCCGATCGGCGGTCCGGAACCAGGAGCGGGAATACAGCGGCGGCTCCCGGGGGAGCGCGGATGCGGGAGCGCGCCGAGCAACCGGCGCCAGCAGAAGGGGCCCCCTGCAGGCGGCAGGGGGCGGAACGGCTTCCCGGGCGGGAGGAGCCACGGTCATCCAGGGGGAAAGCGGCGCAGAGGCCAGGGGCTGCTCCCACTGGACGGGCACTGGCTGTGGCTGGTGGAGGGCGCAATAGTGGGGAGTCCCCGGCGCGCAGGGCTGGACGGATCCAGCCAGGACCTGCAACGGTGCCCCTTGGATCCCATAGGGGGCGTACCCAGCGAGCATCCACGGATGCAGGGTCCCAGGGGGCTGTAGCGGATCTCCCCTGTGTAGCAGGGGGGGATCCCGGCGGCGGGAGGATCAGGAGCAGCCCGCCTGCAGTCGGCAGGACGGGCTTAGGGAAAGGGGCCCCTGTGGTCAGAAGAGACCTCGGGGGGATTTGGCGGGTGAGACGGTTCGGAGATCGCTGGAGCGGTCTCATAGGAAGAAGCAGTGCTCGGCTGGGGGTGCTCCTGCAGCCGCGGAGGCCAGGGAGAGTTGCGGCAGCGGCAGGCACACTCCAGACGGAGCACCCCTGGAGGGCTTGGATGACAAGATCAGCGCAGAAGAGGGACAAGTATCGGAGGACTCGTCTGGGGAGGATCGGACGGAAGAGGACTGCGTTGTGGCTGCCCCTCGGCAGCCTGGTGAGAACACTGATTGTAATATTATGCATATGTCGGGATCGGGCAGTGATGTGGGTGAAGGGCCGATTCTGGTGGGGGGGGGTAGCGTCTGGGGTTACCGGGGGAGGGGATGTAATGGGACAGTTGCTCGGTTTGTTGCGGAGTCTGGTGGATCGGGGAGGCTTGAGTTCTGTTGCGGGGTCTCCAGTGGGAGCTTGGGTCGGTCCGGCTGGGGTTGGGCCCAGTGTGGGAGGCGAGGCTGCGGTGCAGCAGAGTGTTGAGGGACAGGCTTCAACGGCGCCGGCTACGGCAGTTGAGGTGGAAAAAGAAAAGGAGGAGGAGGTGGTTAGGCTGGATGATAGGGCAAAGAGCGAGGTTTATGTTTGTTTTGAGAGCCCCTTGGGGGCGCATTTGAAGGAAGTTAGGGAAAAGATTTGGAAAGGGGAGTACGTGGAAATATTTTCGCTGCTTCCGTTGGAGAAGTTTAACTTGGATAAGGTTCGCCCTAGTGATTCCAAAAAAGAAAAGGAGGACGAGGAGAAGCGTCGGTATCGTCTTATCCCGCGGACGTTTATGAATTGGTTGCAGGCCTTTGCGATACTGGCGAGCATAGTAGGGGAGAAGGAGTCGGGGAGCTGCTCCGCTTTGTTTGGATATATGGATTCTATAGGGGAGGCTTATAGAGTGTATGGTGGTTTGTCCTGGCTACGATATGATGAGCAGTTCAGGCAGCGTAAGGCTTTACGGTCAGACATGCGTTGGGACCACAAGGATATTTTCTTGTGGTTACGTCTAATGGCGGCGCCAGCGCAGCCCTTTCGGAGTGGGGCCGGGGGATCGGGTTCGGTATCGGGTGCAGGATCGGGTGCCTCGGCCGGGTTCAGGAAAGGTTGTTGTTGGCAATTTAATGAGGGGCAATGTAAGTTTGGTTCCTCCTGTCGTTTTAAACACGAATGTTCGGGATGTGGAGGAGGGCACAGCTTTGCCCGTTGTTTTAAGAAAGGAAAAGGTAAGGGAGGAGACAGTGCTGACAAAAGGGAGGACCCCAGTGAGGGTAGAGGCAATGGAGCCGTTCTTAAGTAGGTATCCGGACGTTGAGGCTGCCGAGTTATTGCGCTCAGGTTTTTTGTTTGGTTTTGTTATTCCGTCTGAAGCGGTAGGGGGGGGCTTGTTTCGCCCGGGTAATTTGCGTTCGGCTAAGGATCATTCGGATGTTGTTGATGAGAAGTTGAGGAAGGAAGTTGAGTTGGGACGGATGGCAGGCCCCCTTTTGGACCCACCTTGTCCGAATTTACGGGTATCCCCGCTGGGGGTTGTTCCAAAAAAAGAGCTGAACAAGTTTCGGCTGATACACCATTTGTCATATCCAGCGGGGGCTTTGGTGAATGATGGTATTGCGCCAGAGTTGGCAGCGGTTTGTTACGTCTCTTTTGATAAGGCGGTGGAGTTGGTGAGAAAAGCGGGACCGCTGATGGCGAAGTCAGATGTGGAAGCGGCATTCCGTTTGTTGCCGGTGCATCCTGAGAGTCAGCATTTGTTGGGTTGTATGTGGAGGGAGCGTTTTTATGTCGATCGTTGTTTGCCAATGGGGTGTTCAATTTCTTGTTCATAGTTTGAAGCGTTTAGTTCTTTTGTTGAATGGGTTGTAAGGGATGTGTCGGGCAGTGGCGTAACTACCGCGGTCGCAGCGGTCGCGACTGCGACCGGGCCCGCCCCCAGGGGGGGCCCGCACCCCCCGGGGGGCCCCGTGACCCGTGCTGACAGCCGGCCGCCTCGACCGCGATAGCGCCGGCCGGAGAGGAGGGAGGACGGGAAGTGAGACAAAGCTCACTTCCTGCTGCTGTGCCCGCCCCTCCTCTCCTCCTCACTGCGGACCGCGGGACAGTGGAACCGCGCACGGCGGCGCGGTGAGTATGACTGCAGTGCCAGGGGACAAACACCGCTTACCGCTAGCACCCCCGGTCCTCTGGCAGCAGCAGCAGCAGCTGCTTGTTGTGAGCAGCCGAGAGCAGGGCCAGGGCCGTGTCCGCGCCTCCTCCTGCAGTGCTAAGCGCTGCTGGGCAAGTACAGCCTGGCTCCTGGAGACGGCAGTGAGTGCCGGATGTTGGAGGTGCACAGACAGGCAGGAGCTAATCTGTCTGCTGCACCAAGCTGAAGCGGCTGGACATAACCGTGGTGTGCACAGTGGAGCAGGTGCAGGTGCTGGAGGCTGCAAGCTGATCACCAGGAGGGACTTACAGATGCTGTTACAGGTCAGACAGTGTTCTGTGCCCCTGCCCCATATACTGTGTTCCCTCTCCATATACTGTACCCCCCTAAATTGTGTGCCCCCTCCCACTATACTGTATGCCCCCCTTACTGTGCCCTCCCCATATACTTTGTGCCCCCTCCCCATACTGTGCATGCCCACCCCATATACTGTACCCCTATACTGTGTGCACCCTCCCCAATGGCGTAACATCCACGGTCGCAGCTGCGACCAGGCCTGAAGGTACAGGGGCCCGCCGACCCCTGGCGCATCCGCTTTACATGGATGTGTATCCCTGAGGATGCACATCCATGTCCCCAGGCGGCTGATCACAGCACCGTTCTCTCTCTTCCCCCGCCACTGTCCTGGCCAATCACAAGCCAGTCGGCGCATGACCTCAGCTATTGGCCTGTGATTGGCTGCCCAGACGGCTCGTGGCATGTAATTGCCCAGAACAGCGGCACTGCAGTCATCCCCTTGACTCATATGCCATTAGTCCTGGCTCCTCCGAGCTTCTGCAGGCTGAGAGAGGCGCCGGTGGGGTGGACCGGTGAGTAGTGTCCCTGTGTGTGTGTGTGTCCCTGTGTGTGTGTGTGTCCCTGTGTGTGTCCCTGTGTGTGTGTGTGTCCCTGTGTGTGTGTGTGTCCCTGTGTGTGTGTGTGTCCCTGTGTGTGTGTGTGTCCCTGTGTGTGTGTGTGTCCCTGTGTGTGTCCCTGTGTGTGTGTGTCCCTGTGTGTGTGTGTCCCTGTGTGTGTGTGTCCCTGTGTGTGTATCCCTGTGCGTGTCCGTGTCCCCGTGTGCGTGACCGTGTCCCCGTGTGCGTGACCGTGTCCCTGTGTGCGTGTCCGTGTCTGTGTCCCTGTGTGTGCATATGTGTCCCTGTGTGTGTATGTGTGTTGCGAGGATGTATACTATATGGAGGGTTATGAGGCTGCACTATTGCATTATACTATATGAAGGGCTGTGACTCTGCATTATATTATGTGAAGGGCTGTAAGGCTGCATTATATTATGTGAAGGGCTGTGATGCAGCTTTATACTATATGGAGGGCTGGGACGCTGCATTATACTTTATGGAGGACTGTGAGGCTGCATTTTACTATAATGGAGGACCATACATACCAGGATAAAGGCATATTGCAGGAGGAGGACCATACATACAGTGGCGTACCACCCACGGTCGCAAAGGTCGCAAGTGTGACCAGGCCCGGAAGTACAGGGGACCGGCACCCGCCGACCCCTGCGACTGCTTTACATGGATGTGCATCCCTAGGACGTACATCCATGTCTCTGCATAGTGCTCTGCCAGGCCGGTCCCCAGGCGGTTGATTCCGGCTGCCAGAGGACAGGAAGGCGCGGTGGCGCAGCAGCTTTCAAATTCCTGCAGCTGCTGCGTCACGTGCTGAATCTCAGGAAGGAGCCGTGAGCTTCTGGAGGTCCGGAGAGTCTGGCGACAGCCTCCTCAGTCTCCCGCCGTGTGTCTAGTCTTGGCCGCTCATCCAGAAAGTGAGGACACACTGTTGCTGAATACTCACAGAAGAGAAGAAGAGAGGTGAGAGGAGGAAAGTGCCGGGGGACACAGGAGGAGGAAAGCGAGGGAGACAGAAAAAGGGGACTTAGGAGAAGAAGAGTGGGGGACACAGGAGGACGGGGGATAGAGGAGGAGCAAAACGAGGGATGCAGGGAGACAGAGGAGGAGAGTGAGGGACACAGGAGAGCGGGGACCCAGGAGGAAGAGAGTGGGGATCACAGGAGAACTGGGGACAGAGGAGGAGGAGAGTGGGGGACACAGGAGAATGGAGGGCAGAGGAGGAGGAGAGCGGGGAACACAGGAGAATGGAGGGCAGAGGAGGAGGAGAGCGAGGGATATAGTAGGAGGAGAGCAGGGGACAGAGGAGGAAGAGAGCAGGGGACAGAGGAGGAGGAGAGCAGGAGACAGGAGAACAGGGGAAAGAGGAGGAGGAGAGTGGGGGACACACAGGAGGAGGATAGCGAGGATAGATGAGAACGGGGGATAGAGCAGGAGGAGAACAAGGGACACAGGACGATGGGAGACGGAGGAGGAGAGAGAGAGACACAGGAGAGCAAGGACACAGGAGGAAGAGAGTGGGGATCACAGGAGAACTGGGGACAGATGAGGAGGAGAGTTGGGGACACAGGAGAATGGAGGACACTGGAGGAGGAGGCGGGCGACACAGGAGGAGGAGAGTGGGGGACACAGGAGAATGGGGGACAGAGGAGGAGAGCAGGGGACCGAGGAGGAGGAGAGCGGGGAACAGAGGGGAACGGGGGTAGAGGAGGAGAGCGGGGAACACAGGAGGACGGGGATAGAGGAGGAGAACGGGGGACACAGGAGGACAGGGGACGGAGGAGGAGAGCGAGGGACACAGGAGAGCGGGGACACAGGAGGAAGAGAGTGGGTATCACAGGAGAACTGGGGACAGAGGAGAAGGAGAGTGGGGGACGCAGGAGAATGGAGGACACAGGAGGAGGAGAGCGGGGGACACAGGAGGAAGAGAGCGGGAGATACAGAAGAACGGGGAATAGAGGAGGAGGAGAGCGTGGGACACAGGAGAATGGGGGACAGAGGAGGACACAGGAGGAGGTGGAGAGTGGGGCACAGAGGTGAAGAGCGGGGGACAGAGGAGAGCAGATGAGTCCACTACTGGAATAAGCTTGGGGGGTGACACTGGGTTTTGGAGTGAGTCTACTGTTTTGTGCAGTTGTCACTAATCCTATTTTTCAGATCTTGGTGGGGCTGCATATATAACACAATATATAGAGGGATATAAGGCTGCACTAATGGAGAGCTATGAGGCTGCATATATAAGGCTGTACTATAGGGGCTGCACTACATGGAGGACGGAGCCTGCATTATACCGTATAGAGGGCTGTGAGGCTGTATTATACTATATGGAGGTCTATGAGGCTACTATATGTAGGATGGTTGGGGTGCATTCTAATAACTGGATGACTATTGGGGCTACCTTATGAATGGGGGACTATGGGATGCATTATAATACATGGAGGACTATGGGGATATATTGTAATATATGGAGGAATATGGGATGTGTTATAATAATAATTGGACGCCTATCATGGCGGGAGGAGGAAGACCATATATACCAGAAAGGGGAACATATATACCACAATAAGGGCCACATTCCAGGAGGAGGACCATATATAGCAGGGTGAGGGACATTAATACATAGAGGGGTCAATTTGTGAGTCTTTATAGAACTTTTAACGTTACACGGGGCCCAAGCATCCGACCAACGTGTGCCCGTGGGTGGGGGGGGCCCCGGTCTGAATTTCGCATCGGGGCCCACCAGACTCTAGTTACACCACTGGTGTCGGGTATGGAGTCAATCATTCATTATTTAGATGATTTTTTCTGTGTGGGGCCGGCGGGTTCCCCGATTTGTGCAGGTTTGTTGTTTGCTCTGACTGAGGTTGCTAGTCGTTTTGGAATACCTTTGTCTCCGGACGAAACGGAAGGACCGGCCACAGTTATGCGTTTTTTGGGGATCGAGATTGATTCGGTGGCTCAGGAGTGTCGGCTTCCTGCGGACAAGATTGAGGATTTGAGGCGGTCGGTCGCTGATGTGAGTAAAGCAAAAAAGGTTCAGCTTAAGGTGGTTCAGTCTTTGCTGGGCAAACTTAATTTTGCTTGTCGGATTATGCCAATGGGCAGGGTTTTTGCCAGGCGGTTGGCACTGGCCATGTCGGGCAAGACATGTCCGGTGCATTTTGTTCGAATCACTAGGGACATTAAAGAGGATTTAAGAGTGTGGGATATATTCTTGCAGGAATATAATGGGTGTACGGTATGGCTCCAAGAGGTGGTGCCCAACAGGGTGTTGCAGTTGTTTACAGATGCATCGGGTTCACTGGGTTGTGGGGCCTTTTTTATGGGCCACTGGTGCGCGGGTGGTTGGCCAGAGTCCTGGAGGGATCGAGGACTGGTGCGGAACCTTGCATTGTTGGAGATTTTTCCCATCGTTGTAGCGGTGGAGTTGTGGGGTCAAGAATTTGCAGACAGGAAGGTTTGTTTTCATTGCGACAACATCTCTGTAGTATATGCGATTAATGCCTTGTCTGCTAAGTCTTTGCCGGTTGTGGCTTATCTTCGTCATCTGGTGCTCAGATGTCTGCAATGGAACATTCAAATTGTGGCTAAACATGTTCCAGGAGTTTCTAATTCCGTGGCTGATGCACTTTCTCGGTTTCAGTTCCACAGGTTTCGGGAGTTGGTGCCTTGGGCGGACGAGATCGGTCTGCCATGTCCGGATGGTTTATGGAACCTGGTAACTTGATTGTGGGTACCTTGATTCGGAGATCAGTGTCGGAGGCGACTTGGTACCGATACGGGAAAGTATGGCAGGAGTGGGAAGAATTTGAGTGGGATCAGGGCATGACTGGCGGCATGGATGATGTGCAGAAGGTGTTGACATTCATAGGGAATGATTTTGTGTCTGGAAGGTCCGCTTCAGCAGTGGCACAAAGAGTGGCGGCGATTGCATTTCGGTTTCGGCTGTTGGGTAGGCAGGATGCGACTAAAGATTTTAAAGTGCGACAGGCTTTAAAAGGTTTTAGGAAAGGTGTTCGGACAAGGGATGGTCGATGTCCAGTGTCTGTGATCTTATTGGAGAGGATGGTAGCGAGTTTGGAGGGTGTTTGCAGGTCCGAATACGAAATTATTTTATTCTCAACAGCTTTTGTGTTGGCCTTCTTTGGAGCATTTAGGCTGGGGGAGTTAGTGAGCCCATCTCGGTGCAGAGCGGGCGGTTTGGCCTTGAATGAGGTGGTTCTTGTGGGGGACAGGGTAGAATGCTGGCTGCGTTGTTCAAAAACGGACCAAGTGGGCAGAGGAAGGTTGGTGGTGTTGTATGCTTTGGCTGACAGCCAACTGTGTCCGGTGAGGATGGTAAGGCGTTTTTTGTCTCGGAGGGGTGGATGTCCGGGACCGCTGCTACAACATGTAGATGGTTTGTTTTTGTCCAAATTTCAGTTTCGGGCAGTTTTGCGGGAGTGCTTGCTGCGAGTGGGTGAACGGCCGGAGGAGTTTGGCACTCATTCGTTTCGCATCGGGGCGGCCACGGAGGCGTCTCGTTGGGGGTTAGGGGATGATGTGGTGCGGCGTATCGGGCGCTGGGAGTCAAATCGTTTTCGATTGTATGTACGTCCTCACTTGCTTTCTAGGTAGCGGCTGGAGGGGATGACCCAGGCTACTGAAAAGGCGGGTGGGCGTTTTGGTATAGGTTTTGTTAGTAATCGGTTAAGATTACATGCTGGTTTGGTCAATTGTTAATTTTTCTTTTATTTGTGCAGGCCTCTGCTTGATCTGGATACTCGGACATTCATATGTGTATTGGGGGGCTCGTCGAGCGGATGTTCGCCCGGATGGTCGGCAGTTGGGACTTGATAGAGGTGCAGCGTCGGTCAAGTGGTTGGGCCTGAGGGGTATGCAATGGGGCAGGGTGCTGCCAGAAGTTGATTATTTTTGTAGTGTGAGTAGACCCCCGGATGTGTTGGTTCTGCATGTTGGGGGAAATGATTTGGGGGTGCGTGCGTCTCGGGAATTAATACGAGACATTAAGTGTGATTTGTTGCGGCTGTGGTGTTCCCACCCCGGTGTGATTGTGGTATGGTCGGATATGGTGCCAAGGGGACGATGGAGGTTTGGGAGGTCGGTGGATAAAATTAATAAAGCAAGGGTGAAGGTGAATAAGGTGGTGGGGGCATTTGTGGCACGTAATGGGGGGATTGTGGTACGGCACAGAGAATTGGAGTCAAGGTCGAGAGAATATCTGAAGGCTGATTTGGTGCACTTGACGGAGATTGGTTTGGATATGTGGATGTTGGATTTGAGAGAGGGTGTGGAGCAAGCGTTTGGTGTGTGGCGGGTCCAGGCCAAGTAAGAGGTCACTTGTCCTGTTCTGTGGCGGGGGTAGGTCTGGTCCAGAGGCAGGGGATTTACATTTGGAAGGGGGAGATGAGCCACTTCAAAGGTAGAGGGGCTCAGGTTAAAGGTACCTTGCAGGCACGGGGTTCTGCAAGGGTGGGGGTATTGGTTCTAGGTAACCAATACCTCGTCCCTGGGGCCGGTGATATTGCGGCCAGGGACAAAGTTTAGAGGCTTATGGACCGGGCCTATCCATGGGTGAAACGATGGGTGGGCCTATTGTTTAAGTTGGGACGCCCGTTGGACGGCGTACCCAGTTATGTTATGTTAGTATGTAAACAATAGGCAATAAAGGCTGCTGTGGCCAATTTGTTAAACCAAGTCACTGCAGTGTGTGTGTTATTTAATCTTACAGGGGTTTGGGGGTAGTAAGTAATCAGTCAATTAACGACCGGAGATCCTCTCTCGATTGTCATGTGAAGGCAGCTTTACAGGAACAGTGACTGCCGAAACCAGTAAGAGCTGTTTCTGACAGTGAGTATATTACACATTGTTAGGAGCGGACTAAAATGCATTTGCGTTCCCTTGCGCTTTTTGAAAATACCCTTCAAATGCAAAATGTTGCATTTTTGTGCATCTGAGGATGCTTGGTATATACACAAGCATCCTCAAGCGCACAAATAATGCAAGCAGCTCAATGGAGCCACACTGCCATATGGGTGGCACCGTAGCCAAGCTGAGTGTCTGGCCATCTGGATCTCTCTTTCTCCTTACCTCTCTTCTCGCCGCTTTGGTCTCCTCCGGTCGCTCTGCACATATCAGCACAGTCATGACAACATCGTGCCCCTCCATGCTGAGCTGCAGAATGCAGACAGCGGCAGAAGAGACTCTGGAGAAGAATGCTGCTGGCAAAGGCGGCTGGGACTATAGGAGCAGGAGCGGAATCCTCGGGGGGCTACCACTGGTACACATACCTTGTACGCACGTGGCTCTGCTCCGTACACCTCGTACGCACGCGGCTCTGCTCTGTACACCCCGTACGCACGCGGCTCTGCTCCGTACACCTCGTACGCACGCGGCTCTGCTCCGTACACCTCGTACGCACGCGGCTCTGCTCCGTACACCTCGTACGCACGCGGCTCTGTTCTGTACACCTCGTACGCACGCGGCTCTGCTCCGTACACCTCGTACGCACGCGGCTCTGCTCCGTACACCTTGTACGCACACGGCTCTGCTCCGTACACCTCGTATGCACGCGGCTCTGCTCTGTACACCTCGTACGCACGCGGCTCTGCTCCATACACCTCGTACGCACGCGGCTCTGCTCCATACACCTCGTAAGCACGTGGTTCTGCTCCATACACTTCGTACGCACGTGGCTCCGCTCCATACACCTAGTACCCACTCGGCTCCACTCCGTACACCTCGTACACACTCGGCTCCGCTCCATACACCTAGTACACACTCGCCTCTGCTACATTCACACTGTAAATCCCTCCTGACCCCACACAAACTTCACCTAATTGCCATACACCTAGTACACACTCGTCTCTGCTACAATCACACTGTAAATCCCTCCTGACCCCACACAAACTTCACCTAATTGCCATACACCTAGTACACACTCGCCTCTGCTACATTCACACTGCAAATCCCTCCTGACCCCACACAAACTTCACCTAATTGCCATACACCTAGTACACACTCGCCTCTGCTACATTCACACTGCAAATCCCCCTGACCCCACACAAACTTCACCCACCTAATTGAGCATCATGATGGGCAGCACAGCAGAGTCTTGCATATACTGAGGAGCTGATCATGTGACCCCTGACTCCTCCCCTCCATGTGACATCATCACAGGTCCTCTCAGCCTAGAGTGTGCAGCTCTGTCGGCTCCCATGGAGGGGGGAGGAGGGAGGAGGGAGACCTCCGGTGCTGCAAGAGGCCGAAAATGACCCCCCAGCTGCCCCCTGGATATGGCCCTGGCTGTGGGGGCAATGTGCTCAGGGACCCCTGAGGCTAGGGTCACACTTGCATTGTGACCCTAGCCTGATGCAAGTATTTTCGGCTGCAGCTCATAGCGTTTAATGCTATGCGCTGCCAGCAACTGAGCCCATAGAAACCCGGTGTTTACCTTGCCAACCACTGGTTGCCAATGTAAACATCGGATTTCTATGGGCTCCCTTGCTGGCAGCGCATAGCATTAAACGCTCTGCGCTGCAGCAGCAATACTTGCGTCAGGCTACGGTCACAATGCAAGTGTGACCCTAGCCCTCAGGGGCCCGGTGGGCACTTGCCCGGGTGTGCCGGGTGCTGACGCCGGGCCTGCCTATATGCACAGCAAATCTCCTACAATCAACAGGCAACCCTGGCAGACCAGCCTGACCAAAGAACTGAGACGGGTCTCCAGGGTAGCTGAGCAGACATGAAAGAGATCCCGTTCAGCTGAGCACTTTGTCGCATACAAGCAGTCCCTTGCCAACTTAAAATCCACACTGGCTGCCGCAAAACAAACTTACTTCTCATCTCTCATATCCTCCCTGTCTCACAAACCTAAACAGCTATTCAAAACTTTCACTTCTCTCCTCCGTCCCCAGCACCTCCTCCCTCTCCTCTCATTTCTGCTGAAGACTTAACATCAGAGAAAGTTTTGGCCCACAGCCCCCACAGCCCCTCCTCATAACTGCTCAGCCCTGTTCTTCCAAAACCAGCTTCTCCACCATGACAGAAAATCAGCTCTCATCCCTTCTATCAAGATCACATCTCATCACTTGTACGGTTGACTCGCTCCCATCCCACCTCATCACCAACCTCAACGCATTCTTCATCCCAACCCTAACACGTCTCTTCAACCTCTTACTTACAAATGGTGTCTTCCCCTCATCTTTCAAACATGCCTCATTCACACCTGTCCTCAAAAATTCCTCCCTCGACCCATACTCTGTCTAACTATCGCCCGATATCACTTCTCCCTTATACCTCAAAACTGCTGGAACAGCATTTCCATCTTGAACTGTCCTCCCACCTCTCCTCCGGCTCACTCTTTAACCGGTTACAATCTAGCTTCCGACCGCATCACTCTACTGAAACTGCCCTAGCTAAAGTTACCAATGACCTACTAACCACCAAAAGAAAGCAACACTACTCTGACCTCCTCCTCCTAGACCTGTCTTCCACCTTTGACACTGTGGACCATTCCCTCCTGTTACAGTTTCTCTCATCTCTTGGCATCTTAGACTTGGCCCTGTCCTAGATCTTGTCATATCTAACAGGCCGGACATTCAGTGTCTACCTCTCCCACACCATCTCCTCACCTCGACCCTGTCCATCAGTGTTCCCCAAGGCTCAGTTCCAGGACCCCAACTCTTTTCCATCTACACATTTGGCCTGGGTAAACTCATAGAATCCCATGCTTTTGAGTATTATCTCTACATTGATGACACGCAGATCTACCTCTCTGGACCTGACATCACCTCCTTACTAACCAAAATACCACAATGTCTGTCCGCCATTTCATCTTTCTCTTCTGCTCGATTTCTAAAACTGAACATGGACAAAACAGAATTCATCATCTTTCCCCCATCTCACTCTACCCCTTCACCAGACCTATCCATCCAAGTCAATAGCTGCTCACTTTCCCCAGTCCCGCATGCAAGGTGCCTCGGGGTGGTCCTCGACTCTGCCCTCTCTTTCATGCCATATATCGACTCCAACTCAGAAATATTGCCAGGATTCCTAAATTCCTTGACTAAGAAACAGAAAAACACTCGTACATGCCCTCATCATCTCACGCCTCGACTATTGCAACCTCCTACTCTCTGGCCTTCCCTCTAGAACTCTTGCACCACTCCAATCTATCCTAAACTCTGCTGCCCAACTAATCCACCTGTCTCCTCGTTATTCCTCAGCCTCTCCTCTCTGCCAAGCCCTTCACTGGCTTCCTATTGTCCAGAGGCTCCAGTTCAAAACCCTAACTATGACATACAAACCCATCCACAACCTGTCTTCTCCATACATTTATGACATGGTCTCCCGGTACTTACCTACATGCAACCTCTGATCCTCTCAAGATCTCCTTCTCTACTACCCCACTCATCTGTTATTCCCACAACCACAATGAAGACTTCTTCCGTGCTTCCCCCATACTGTGGAACTCTCTGCCCCAACACATCAGACTCTCGCCAACCATGGAAAACTTCAAATGGAACCTGAAGACCCACCTCTTCTGACAAGTCTACAACCTGCAATGATTCTCAGTCTACCGAACCGCGGAATGACGAGCTCAACCCTCTCCAAGTGTATCCACACCCATCCCTTGTAGACTGTAAGCCCTTGCGGGCATGGTTCTCTCTCCTTCTGTACTTGTGTGTGCCTTTTATCTATTATATAATTGCCGTAGCGACTTCCGTCGCGACCGGCGCTACTTCCTGTGGCTTTGTTCGCGTAGCTCTTAACTTTCTCCAGGACTCTGTCCGGACTCGCGAAGCAATGGCAGCATAGCAAGCACGACGACCACCACGACCACGACGACCACCACCACGACGACCACCACCACCACCACCCGTCCTATTGCACATGAGTCATCACACATGGCATTTCTACATAAGACATCACATAGTAACAAGAACACAGTCAGTCCCAAAGTCAGCTGTGACCACCCGGCCCTGGAGCCGTACTCGGTCTCTCACACCGCACATCTGACCACCTGGCCCTTGGACACTGGCTGCCATGCACACATCAGGTGCACTAGCATGGAGCTGGCAGGCTCCCATCACTTACCCACTGGGGACGGATCACTTCCACCACCTCCTCACATGGCAGTAGTCTGGACTTCTCAATCCCATCGTCCTCTCCTCACTCAGATACCTGGCAGGTTCCTATCCAGCCTGCTCACTCACAGGTGCAACCCAGTGAGTCAATCAGCACATCTTCACTCACACACAGACCTGAGATGTGATTAACCCCCTGTGCACCATTCAGGTTTAGCCCAGCAAAGCACTCATCCCCACAGGTTCAGCCGCTCATTAGGCTCATGAATGTATCGGATCTTCAGCACTAACACTCAGCTGTTTTACTCAGCTCATGAAAATCCTTCAGCTGTTAACCCCCTGTACATCGGACAGGTTTCACACACCACACACAATCAGGAAAACCGGCCCATGTGAACACAGACCTGCATTGATAACCTGTGTGATGCACCCGGCCAGGGGCCACATCACCACACCTCACTTTGTCCGCACTTCACTCACTTTGTCCGCACACATACACACACACACATACTCCGCTATACTTACCACCGGCCCTGCATCACTGACATGTCGCTGCCCCCGAACTACTCGATCAAATATCGCGTCCAAAAAGTCTCGCCAAACTTCCCGGATGCCACATTGGATCCAGTCGTCCACGGGCGCCGACATGTCAACTCAGGATCCAGCCGGCAGGGAAGACGCAGGGTCGGTGCTAACTATAGCGAAGTGTCTGTGTGTGTGTGTGTGTATGTATGTATGTATGTATGTGCTGACCACTCTGCCCACAGCGCTGCACTCAGCACTCTGCCCACGCCACTGTGCTCACCAATCTCACCGCACTCACTGCTAACCACTGAGCCACCGCACTCACTGCTAACCACTGAGCCACCGCACTCGCTGCTAACCACTGAGCCACCGCACTCACTGCTAACCACTGAGCCACCCCACTCACTGCTAACCACTGAGCCACCTGTATACACACAATTCATTTCACCCCACTCCCCTAACTATTAGTAAATATACTATATATGGATTCTAGACTACCCGATTCTTTCGAATCGGCCCGCCATCTATATATATATATGTGATTATATAGGAATTATCAGTATTATGTATGTGATTATGTATAAATTAGTGAGTCGCGCCTATTCTGCAAGGACTCGCAACGGCCGCTTGGCGGCCATTGCGAGTGAGGCTTTGCGAATCATTGGCGCCGGCAATGCTTCACAGGCCACGCCCACAACGACGGAAACAGCGCCGAAACTTACGGAAGTGCGTTAGGGAAATTATATATTACATACTGATAACTATTATATAATTGCTGTAGCCAATTCCCTCGCACACGCCGCTACCTCTGTGGCTTTGTTCGTGGACGCGCATCGCCCACGCGACTCACTCGCAATGCCCGCGAAGGGGGCGTTGCGAGTCGTTGCAGCAGCCCGAGCAATGCCCTATACACAGATTCTAGAATCCCGATGCAATACTGATAATCTATTATATAATTGCCGTAGCGACTTCCCTCGCACACGCCGCTACCTCCGTGGCTTTGTTCGTGGGCGCGCATCGCCCACGCGACTCACTCGCAATGCCTGCCAAGGGGGCGTTCGGAGTCGTTGCAGCAGCCCGAGCAATGCCCTATACACAGATTCTAGAATCCCGATGCAATCGCATCAGGCTCACAGCTAGTTGCTCATGTTAATTGTACTTGTCTACATATGCCCCTTTTCACATGTAAAGCCCCATTTATTCCATGGCGCTATAATAATGAATAATAATAATAAACTGATATTGAACTGTTATGATAATACTCCAGTGCAGTATATATTGTTTTGTGCTGACAAGCGAGTGTACCCCTGCTAGATAGAGCAAGCGTAACCTCACATTATTTATGATGTAACTTCCTTTAGTTGTTTATTATACAGAAAACCCCTTTAAATATATCTCCTTTTCCTGTTAGCTTTTATCTTAGGTGAAGGTGATCCCATAATCCTCGGTAAGCATGAGTCTTCATACTTTTCTGATGCAACCTAGAATTCATCAAGTGGAAAACAAATAGGTGATTAAAAAGTAGTTACAAATATAACAGCAACATAAAAAATGTACACCTCCTTTGGTAATGTAGCTTTGTTCAGAGAAGAGATATTTCTGTAATACAGTCTCTAATGTCATATCAGAAGGAATGTGAGTCAGTCACCAGATTCCTGTATCTGACCAGGTGTAGAACACCTTCAGCACCTGGTGCACTAGAAAGACTAGAAACAATATTTGTCTTTTACGGCCCATTGGGCCCACTTGTCATCAAGGTTTGTACCACAGGAACATAGTGAGAGTATGGTAAATAACCTATTAGACCTCTGAATCCAAAACTTGTGTGTTGCATTCTTCCTTTATCTTTAAGCATACTCCTCAATGCCCAAAAAAGCAACAATCCTGTGATGTAGACATTTTCCCCCTCTTACCTGCAATGTATGCTTTATTTGGGGTCAATATGACAAATTGCAGTCCACTCACTGTTCTTAGAGCATTGGCATATTGGAAAAGGTCCCAGAGGAGCCTAAATGGGTTGTCTCAAGATTTAAATGTTGACAATTGCTTCAGAGATTAAAGTTTATTAATATTTGCAGATCCATTGCTTTTTCAAAAACAAAGAATTAAGGAGTCTCACCTCCAATAGTTCATTATCCACACCCTTAGTTCATCTACTGCTGTTCCCAGATATGATCCACAGGTAGTAGTTTGCCCTGTGGCAGGTCAAAAAAGCACATTTCTTCTCTTATCTATTCACCAAAGCCATAGTTCCCCCTAAAGGTGGGGTCACAAGTGGCGATTCTGGCCTGCGATGTCGGAAGCGATGTGCAGGTGCACGCTCGCTTCCAACATCGCAGGCCAGCTGTCACACGGCACGACGTTGCCGGTGACGCGGCGGCGATGTGGGCGGAGCCGTCGCTCGCTGGGCTGGGCTCAGCCCAGCGAGCGATCCTCAGCAACACTGCGATATAGGCTGGATCGCACCGCCAACAGTGTCAGACGGCGCGATCCAGCCTAATCGCTGGTCACAGGTTGACAGGTTTATGAACATGTTCATAAACCTGTCAACCTGCGACCAGCGACAATTTGCAGTTGCGTCGCGCTGTCACACAGCGCGACGCACTTGCAATATCGCCCGCGACATCGCTGTGACGTCACTTTTCGGCGATGTCGCGGGCGACATCGCCACGTGTGACCCCACCTTAAGGGATCCCTCTCATTGTTCAGGCTAACCTTGTGCAGAAGCGTTTGCTCTAGGCACTTTTTTGTAGTTCTGATGTTCGCCTTTGGTTTTGGACGAAGATAACAGCACAAGATAAAGAAGAAATGGGCATGGTGGCAGTGGCGTAACTTGAAGCTCATGGGCCTCGACGCAAAAGCTCTAATGGGGCCAAAAATTAATGCAAATCTTTGATAGCAATAGTCATTTCCTATAGGCCAAAGGGTATTTTTGTAGATTAGTAAAAGTTAAACAAGCGGTTTAAGCAGGCGCATTCTGAATAAACTCCGGGAAGTTTGTGGCAATTCAATTATAAAACTTCTTTAATGAGTATTACTGGTCTCTCTCACTATGCGTTTCGGCGTACTAGCGCCTTCCTCAGGTATTCACCTGAGGAAGGTGCTAGTACGCCGAAACGCGTAGTGAGAGAGACCAGTAATACTCATTAAAGAAGTTTTATAATTGAATTGCACAAACTTCCCAGAGTTTATTCAGAATGCGCCTGCTTAAACCGCTTGTTTAACTTTTACTACTCTACAAGCACCCCTGGTGAGCGGTGCAGAGCTGCTTCTGATAACACTGTGTCATTGTGGAGAATGGGGATCTAATAGCTAAAGCTCTCAAGGACCTGTGCTGATGTCAGACCGTGTGACTGATCACGTGTCAGCCTGAGACCTGGAAGAAGGGAGAGACGGCAGCTGCACGAGACGCAGCAAGGCTACAACACCTGGTTATGCTGGCAGCATAACCAGGACAGGTGAGCACCAACAATCCACCGACCCCCCTTCCCCCACTGACCCCTGTTACTGCACCAGGAGCACCCCTCTCTGTTTTTTATCAAACGGTATTTTTGGACCCCCGAGGGTTCAGGGCTTGGGTGCGATTGCAACCCCAGCATCTATTGTAGTTATGCCCCTGGCACTTGCACATTCTGGATAGTCTCATTGCTCAAGCTGCCCTATGTTATATTCACTGATACACAGTAGCTGAGACTGCACAGTGTGAAATCCCCAACTTTAAAAAAAAACTTAATGTCTATAACAAAAAACCTCAAGACTTGTTTTGGGTTAAATGAGTTGGTGACAGCTTTATTCCAAACTGTATATATATTGTCAAAATCCAAAACTCCACCTATCAGGAGTGTAATTACAATAGGTGCAGGGGTTGTAATCACATCCGGGTCACTGAGCCTAGGGGACCCTTTGGCCTATAGAAAAAGACCGCTGCTATTAAAGATATTTAATAATTGGGAGGCCCTCATTGGTGGCCGCCGGAGGCGATGCAAAATAGGCGCGTAAATTCAAAGTTCGAATTTTGCGTCAATTTGCAGCCCAGCGAAAGTGGCACGTTAGCGCCGCTGTCGCCGGGATATACAGGTCCGGCCGTAGCTGGCCGCAGCGCTGCCCAGCGGTCTCCCGCCGCAGCCTCACCGCAGCCTCCTGTTACTAACCCCCGGCACAAGCCGCCCACTGACACCGAGGACCGGGGGCTGTCGGGGTTGGTGATCCTAGGGTGCAGGGAGCGCGCATCGTGCAGCTCCTCCACACTCTCCTGCTTCCTATGGCCGCACAGTCTGTCACAGACTGTACGGCCATACGATGATCCCGGGTGTCCACCTCCTGTCAGTGCAGCTGGGTGGCAGCAGCACATGACACCCGGGATCAACCTGCACACCGCCGCTTCTGCGCCCGCCTCCTCCACACCTAGTCTGCAGGACAACACCAGCATGAGGGCCAGCACTGGGACAGCCAGGGGACGGAGAGGTGAGAGCCCCTGTGTGTGAGTCTGTGTGTGTATGTGTGTGTATGTGTGTGGGTGTGAGTCTGTGTGTGTATGTGTATGTGTGTGGGTGTGAGTCTGTGTCTAGGTGTGACTCTGTGTGTGGGTGTGAGTCTGCTCCTTCCAAATCCCCCCCCAGCTCCGCTTCGTCCTCCTCCACCTACCGCTCTGTGCTCTGTCCTCCCCCTGCCTGTGCCACTCCATCCTCCCCCTGCCTGTGCCACTCCGTCCTCCCCCTGCCTGTGCCACTTCATCCTCTATCCTCCCCCTGCCTGTGCTGCTCCGTCTTCCCCCACCCCGCTGCTTCGTCCTCCGTCCTCCTCCCCCCCCACCGCTCTGTGCTCCGTCCTCCCCCTGCTGCTCCGTCCTTCCCCTTCCTTTGTCCTCCTCCCCTCCACCACTCCATCCTCGATCCTCCCCCTGCCTGTGCTGCTCCGTCCTCCCCCACCCTGCCATTTCATCCTCTGTCCTCCTCCTGCCTGTGCCGCTCCATCCTCCCCCACCCCACCGCTTCCTCTTCCTTCCTTTGTCCTCCTCATCTCTGCCACTCCATCCTCCGTC
Source organism: Allobates femoralis (assembly GCA_033576535.1). NCBI lineage: Eukaryota > Metazoa > Chordata > Amphibia > Anura > Aromobatidae > Allobates > Allobates femoralis. The sequence continues at coordinate 104,490,364 of JARQOC010000009.1, read as the reverse complement.
CTCCCCCTGCCTGTGCCACTTCATCCTCCATCCTCCCCCTTCCTGTGCTGCTCCAACCTCCCCCACCTTGCCGCTTCGTCCTCCGTCCTCCTCCCCCTACCGCCGCTCTGTGCTCCGTCCTCCCCCTGCCTGTGCCGCTCCATCCTGCCCCACCCCACCGCTTCCTCCTCGTTCCTCTGTCCTCCTTCCCTCCGCCACTCCATCCTCCGTCCTCCCCCTGCCTGTGCTGCTCCGGCCTACCCCACCCCGCCACTCTGTGCTCCATCCTCCTCTCCTTCGCCGCTCTGTGCGCCGTCCTCCCCCTGCCGCTCCGTCCTCCCCCTGCCTGTGCTGCTCCAGCCTCCCCCACTCCGCCGCTTCGTCCTCCATCCTCCTCCCCCTTGCCGCTCTGTGCTCCGTCCTCCCGCTGCCGCTCTGTCCTCCCCCTGCCAGTGCCGCTCCATCCTCCTCCACCCCGCTGCTTCATCCTCTGTCCTCCTCCCCTCTGCCTCTCTGTGCTCCGTCCTCCCCCTGCCTGTGCTGCTCCAGCCTCCCCCACTCCGTCGGTTTTTCCTCCATCCTCCTCTCCCCGCCGCTCTGTGCTTCGTTCTCCCCCTGTCGCTCCGTCTTCCCCCTGCCTGTGCTGCTCCGGCCTCCCCACCCCACCGCTTTGTCCTCCTTCCGTTGTCCTCCTCCCCCTCCACTACTCCATCCTCCGTCCTCTTCCTGCCTGTGCTGCTCCGTCCTCCCCCACCCCGCCACTTTGTCCTCTGTCCTCCTCCCCCGATGCTCTGTACTCTGTCCTCCCCCACCCCACTGCTTCCTCCTCCTTCCTTTGTCCTCCTCCCCCTCCACCACTCCATCCTCCGTCCTCCCCCTGCCTGTGCTGCTCCGGCCTCTCACACCCCGCCACTTCGTCCTCCATCCTCCTCTCCCCCGCCGCTCTGTGCTCCGTCCTCCCCCTGCTGCTCCATCCTCCCCCTGCCTGTGCCGCTCCATCTTCCCCCACCCCACCGCTTCCTCCTCCTTCCTTTGTCCTCCTCACCGCCGCCACTCCATCCTCCCCCTGCCTGTGCTGCTCCATCCTCCCCCACCCCGCTGCTTCGTCCTCCGAATTCCTCCCCCCGCCACTCTGTGCTCCATCCTCCCCCTGCCTGTGCCGCTCCATCCTCCCCCACCCTGCTGCAACCTCCTCCGTCCTCCATCCTCCTCTCCCCCGCCGCTCTGTGCTCCGTCCTCCCCCTGCTGCTCCATCCTCCCCCTGCCTGTGCCGCTCCATCTTCCCCCACCCCACCGCTTCCTCCTCCTTCCTTTGTCCTCCTCACCGCCGCCACTCCATCCTCCCCCTGCCTGTGCTGCTCCATCCTCCCCCACCCGCTGCTTCGTCCTCTGTATTCCTCCCCCCGCCACTCTGTGCTCCATCCTCCCCCTGCCTGTGCCGCTCCATCCTCCCCCACCCTGCTGCAACCTCCTCTGTCCTCCATCCTCCTCCCCCCTACGCTCCGTCCTCCCCCCGCCACTCCATCCTCCCCCTACCTGTGCCCCTCCATCCTACTCCCCCCTGCCACGCCGTTCTCCCCCTGCCGCTCTGTCCTCAAAGTCCCTCCCTATTCAAATACTTGATGTGTTAGAATCGGGCCACCATCTAGTGATAATAATAATAATAATAATAATAATAATAATAATAATAATAAATAATGATAATATGTCCTGCTACATCATAGGTCAGTAAAAGATGAGACACCACATGTGACTGAGCATGGAGATTAAATAAGTAATGAATAGATAAAAAAAGGTTGTAGTTAAGTAAAAATAACGCATAAATTTAGGTTGTTCTGTCTCCACATGAGGCGAGTAGAGGTATGGCCGGCTGATGGTGCTGTGAGATCTTCCTACCTCCATATCTAAATGAGGAGCAGTCATGACGTGCACAAATTCAGCCTCCATAGACTCAAAATGTAGAACCACATCGTGGATAAAGATCAAGACTTGGTTTATTTTGTCCTGGATACAGTAAAATAGCTGTTGGTGTAATACTGTAACTATCTGAAGCCACCTACATAGGTTGCTACTGGTCAGAAATTGATGCCTTCACAAGACCCAGTATATAGGGCCCTAGTCTCAGACAAAAACACAAGACAAAATGGCTGCTTGGAGCAAACAATCCACCAGATGCCAAGTGAAGACAGGCTCTGAACCAACTTAATTGAAAAAGACAAAAGTGAGCAGCATTCAAATACTGGCCAGCAGATGGCAGCGTAGTAAGACTGTAGTACATTTAACAAATAACAAACGAATGCAAAACCTTCCTAATATATGTAAATAAAACAACTAAAAAGTAATTATATCTGGGGGAATACCAAACTCCCTGTCTTAAATTCCTTGTGGGATTTCACAATTGAACTAATGTCCTTTGAATATAGTCAATAAGCCTTCAATAATAAAGGCATGTTAGCATGCAGTAATAAACAATTATGCATATAATATTATTTTTCATTTTTTGAATCTAGGAGATCTTCTAATTAGGATCTGATGATACTCATCCTATTAACCCCTTCATGACCCAGCCTATTTTGACCCTAAAGACCTTGGCATTTTTGTCAGTTCTGACCACTCTCCTTTATGAGGTAATAACTCTGGAACGCTTCAACGGATCCTAGTGATTCTGAGACTGTTTTTTGTGACATATTGGGCTTCTTGTTAGTAGTAAATTAAGGTCAATAAATTTTGCGCTTATTTGTGAAAAAAAATCAAAAATTTGGCAAAAAGTTTGAAAATTTAGCAATTTTCAAAGTTAGAATTTTTATTCTCCTAAACCAGAGAGTTATGTGACACAAAATAGTTAATAAATAACATTTCCCACATGTCTACTTTACATCAGCACAATTATGTAAAAAAACATTTTTTGGGGTGGGAAGTTATAAGGGTTCAAAGTTCATCAGCAATTTTTCATTTTTCCAGCAAAATTTACAAAACCATTTTTTTAGTGACCACATCACATTTGAAGTCCTTTTGAGGGGGGTACATGACAGAAAACACCCAAAAGTGACACCATTCCAAAAACTGCACCCCTCAAGCTACTCAAAACTACATTCAAGAAGATTATTAACCCTTCAGGTGCTTCACAGGAACTAAAGCAACGTGGAAGGAAAAAAATGGACATTTTAATTTAATTCTAACATAAATGTTCTTTTAGCCTCAATTCTTTAATTTTCACATGGGCAACAGGATAAAATGGAACCTAAAATTTGTTGGGCAATTTCTCCTGAGTGCACGATACCTCATATGTGGTCATAAACCACTGTTTGGGTGCACGGCAGGGCTCAGAAGGGAAGAGTGACATGGTGTCCACTAACAATTGGAGCTAATTTTCCATTCAACTTCTTAGCAGACACCATGTTGCGTATGGAGAGCCCCTGTATGCCACCAGCACAAGTGTAACTGGAAGAGTTGGGGCCCAGCACCAGAAAATCATGCGCTATTTTGAATGCGCTATTTTGTGGGGTGGCTGTGGGTTGCAATTTGCAGCGTGGGGGGCCCACAATGTTTGGGTCTCTCCACGCTGAGGATTCCAGACTCCCAGCTGCCAAGTTGTACCTGGCTGGCAAACAAAAATACAGCAAAGTTCCATGTTATTTTATTTGTAGAAGTAATTTAAAAAAAATTACGTGGAGCTTCACCATATTTTTGGTCCATCCAGGTAAAACTTAGCAGCTACGGACTGCTACCAACCCCCAGCTGCCTCCTTGTACCTGTCTGGCAACCAAAAATACAGCAAAGCTCTTTTTTTTATTTCGATAATTAATTTTAGAAAAAAATGATGTGGGGCTCTGCCATATTTTTGGTCCAGCCAGGTACAACTTGGCAGCTACAGATTGCCACCAACCCCCAGCTGCCTCATTGTACCTTGCTGGCAATCAAAAATACACCAAAGCCCATTTTTATTTTTATTTCTAGAAATAATTCTAGAAAAAAAAATGACATGGGGCGCCGCCATATTTTTGGTCCAGCCAAGTACAACTAGACAGTTGGTGGCTGGAATTCTCAGCATGGAGAGGCCCAAGCGTTCTAGGCCTCTTATCCTGCAAATTGCAGCCCGCAGCCACCCAAGAACATGGCGCATTCATAGAAGCGCCATTTTCTGATGCTTTACCCAGGCTCTTCCAGTTGCCCTGGTGCCGGTGGCAAACTGGGTAATAAAGGGGTTAATGCGAGCTTTTTTATTGTCAGCTGACACTAAGCGCGAGATTCATAATGTCGGGCCACTGTTAGACCTGGCCATTAGGAATCTCTAGTAAATAAAAATACACCACACAGAGAAAAATCTTTTTATTTGAAAAAAAAAACACAAAAAAAATTCTGACTCCAACTTTAATATAAAGATCTGACATAGTCCACAATGATGATCCCACGACGCTCAATCGCCTCCGGCGTAGTCCACAATGATGGTCCCACAACGCTCGATTACCTCCAACATTGTCCACAACGAAGGTCCCGCGACACTCAATCACCTCGGCTACATCCAGAGACTGCAGCAAGAGATCAAGTGTCCTCTTGTTGCAGTCTCTGGTGTCATAGTGATGATGCACTGTATGGCAGATCATTGCCATACAGTGCACAACCGATGTGATCCCAAAGACTACATCAAGGGATCAAGTGTTCCCTTGTTGTAGCTCTGGGGTCATGGCAATTGTGCACTGTATGGCAGATCATTGCCATACAGTGCACCATATCTCTGACCCCAGAGACAACAACAAAGGAACACTTGATCCCTTCTTGTAGTCTTTGGGGTCACATGGATTGTGCACTGTATGGGTACTGTGTGCCGTGAATTGACTTTCTGAACTATTAAAATAAGCATAACTGTGCCACAGAGCAGGAAGAAAGGGGGCATAATGGCTGAAAGGGCGCGAAGACAAGCCCCGCGCTCTGCCAAGTGCTGACGAAGCGCAGCGGCCTGATCCAGAAATACCCGAAGCACTCAACTCCCTGCCTGAGGAGCTGCCAATTGCTTTCTTCCATTGTAAAACACTGGCTAAAGTTAACTAGGGGGGGAGCGAGAATGGAAGCGCAGGGGTAAGCTGATGCAGCGGTCCCTAACTCAAATTTTGCCCGCAATGAAACACTAGCCGGGACCTCAGCCGGCGGAGCAGCCACAGCACCTAGAGCTGTGGTACCGATCATGCCTATCTCCCTGCCGTATGTCCCGGGAGTGGCGTGGTTACCACAGTACGATGACATACTAGATAGTTTGGCTGGGTTCAGGAAAAAGATTTATAATGTATTGAACATATATGCGATGACTGGCAAGCAAAGAGCGTCTGTTGTAATGGGACAATTAAAATTTTAATGCAGAAGAAGAGGCTGGGCTTGGTTATCAGCGCAGAGCACAAAAATATTGAGTCAGAGTACAGATCTTCGTTTATTGACGCGTTTTGTGGCTCTTTCGTAGCCCTGATGAAGTGGCAGTGTAAGAGCCACAAAACGTGTAGGCAATAAACGAAGATCTGTACGACCATTCCTGTGACTGAAGATTTTTGTGGTCTGCGCGAATAACCAAGCCCAGCCTCCTCTTCTCCATTGAAATTTTACTACTACCGATGGGGCATCTGCAGCGACCAGCAATCAGGCTCTCTCAGTTCGATGTGGCTTTCACAACCACAATAGGTGAGTCACACCCATTGGGGGAAACCAGGACGACTTTTTTGGAACGATAAAGCCCTATGTGCGCTCCCTATTTTTCTCCTTTGTAATGGGACAATTAACTGGTTCAGCAGAGCCTGAGGTTGAGTCCTGGTCAGATGCAGATCGAGAATCAATAGCTAAAATCTTTGATAATCTGAAAATTGCTTTTGAGAACCGCACTGAGACGGAACTGAGAATGAGGTTCTACTAATGCAGACAAAGGCCACAGGACAGTATAAGAGACTATGCCTTACGCTTTCAGGAGACGCTGAGGGCCTTAAAGCAGGTAGACCTGCCAGTGTGCGGGAGGAGGATAAAATGCTGACTGAACAGTTTATTCAGTGGTTACAATCATCCACTGACCATAAGCAATTGCACCTGTGGGCCCTAGAACATCCAGATACCGACTTTGTGGTCCTGAAGGACCGGGCCAATAAAGCACTGCAAACCCCTGTGACCGCAGACCCTGCACCCCAGTCATGGCAAGTCAGCACCTCCTCTCTGAAAGTGATGCCCTCTTCTTTGACCGCAGCAGAGGCTAATGGACAGGCTGTAACACCTGGTGCTTCTGATGACCTACACTCCCAGGTGCAGCAGCTAAGTAAGGATGTGGCCATGATCTTAAAGGCCATGCAGCTCAAGCCAGAGCCCAAGTCATCAGGAAATGTCCAGCTGGCCAACAGCCCCTAGGACGTCCCGTGGATGTGAGGAAGGAAGAACCCATCGAGGAAGGATCAACAACCTCTATGACTCATCAGGACAACCCATCTGCCGCCGCTGCAATAAGGCAGGCCACCTTGCCAGGTCATGTACTTTAAACCAGCAACCCCTGGTGCCGAGGGCCAACCCCCAGGAATAAGATGACCAGGCCCATCTGACTGGTGTGAAAGATATGTGGGAGGACGGCCAATCATGTCTATCATGCTGGATGGTATTCCCATATCTGCACTATTGGACACCGGCTCGCAGGTGACAACAATACCACATATCTTTTATAAGAGGTTTTGAGCTGATACTGAGCTCACCTGTCCAGATCCGGACCTCACTATTTAAGCTGTAAATAGGTTACCAGTAAACCAAGTAGGGTTTAGGGAGGTAACAATAAAAGTGGGGAGGATAGAGCTAAAGGGCCAAGGACTTATTGTGGTTGAAACTGATCCTAATGAAAGAAATCCGCAGATGATACTAGGCACTAATGTAATTGAAAATTGTCTAGGGGAAGTGCTGTTTTTACTCCAACAGATTGCTGAAACTGCCAACATCAGACAGAAGAGGGTCCTACAGAAGGAGATCAGAGCCATCCTTCAGAGACAACACATAAATCTGTCTGGTGGAGAAATTGGCAGTGTACAGGTGACAGACCTGATACCCAAGAAGTGAAATGGTGATATGGTGTCGGGCAGCAATACGCCTCAGAGGGCAGGATTACCAGGCAGTGGTCGAGCCCATGTACTCAGAGAGCAGGCCCACAATCCTTACAGCCAAGGGGGTGGTTGATGTATGCAAGGGGAGGCTGCCTGTACATGTATTAGACTGTGGAGAGGAAGAGGTCAAACTTCCCAGATATGCTACCGTTGCCAAGCTGTTTACTGTCAGGAACAATTCCATCTAGGCAGTGGAACCCTTGACCCCAGCCAAACCCAGTGGACGACAGCAACTCCAATGGACAGCTGAAGGACTGGTGTCAGTAGCTGCATGTAGGCACTGATTCCACCCCTTCTCACCAGAATCATAAGTGTTTAGTAAGTATCCACTAGATTTTGGATGGATAAAAGGGGTACACCATCACATACCCACAGGAAACCATCCACCCATAACAGAGAGATATAGGCCTGTACCACTAGCTCACTATCAGCGTGCCAAGGAGATGTTACAGGACATGAAGGAGGCTGAGGTTATCAGAGATAGTTGTAGCCCCTGGGCAGCTCCACTGGTCCTAGTTAGAAAGATGGCACAATGATGATGTGTGTTGTTTACAGACAAATAAATCACATAACACATAAAGATGCTTACCTGTTACCCCGCATTGAGGAGTCACTTGCTGCAATTACTTTTCCACCTTAGATCTTTACTAGTGGATATTGGCAGGTTTCCGTTGCAGAAGAAGACCGGGAGAAGACAACATTCACAACACCAATGGGCCTGTGTGAATTTAACAGCATGCCATTCAGACTCTGTAATGCACCCGAAACGTTCCAAAGACTGATGGAGTATGTCCTGGTGCACCGAAACTTTGAGACTGTGCTACTCTACCTGGATAACATCATAGTGTATTCAAAAACCTATGACGAACATCTGAAACACCTGGCAGCAGGGCCGTATTTAGAGTTCCTGCCGCCCTAGGCACTTTTGGTGGCTGCGCCCTCCTTACTTATCAGTCAGACTAAGCATATCTGCACACAGCATTTTATTTTTCAGGCAGCTCTACTCGGTATAAAAAGCAACAAAAAATGCTAAAGGGATTGATCTCATGCACGTCAATGTAAAAATGACCTGCTGTTTATATGTTCAGTCTTTTGAGGTTTTTCCTTTTAACTGTGTGTCCTACTCCAGCACTAAGGGGGTTTACAGATGTCAGTGCTCTTAGCCTTCAGATATTAGTGAGGACCTCCATACACATGAGACTAAAGTTGGCTAAACCCGAAGATATGAACAGGTTGTGAGAACAGTCTAATGTGTATAGGGCTCTAACTGATGATTGATTGAGGGAAATAAGGATTCAACATGTCCGATTACAGGTTGTAGATCCTTTTATCCTTCAAGTAATAAGCTGCAGCCAGAGATGTCTAGCAGCAGCTTTCATACAGTATACAGGAACACTTGGCAGAATGAGCGCTCCTGTACATGGGAGACCAGAGTAAGGCTGGGGTCACACATAAGCCCTTGGTCCGTTTTTGGCTTCATTTTTGTCATTTTTTTTTTTCTAAGTCCAAAAACTGACAGAAAAACGGATTGGATGTAATAAACACCCTGTCCGTTTTTTTCTGGACCTCAAAACATTGCTCTGTCCGTTTTTAAGCCAAAAACGTTGCTAGCAACGTTTTTGGCATCAGTTAAAAAACGCATGCGTTTTTTTAACATGGGGCCCTATGGGAAACGCATGCGTTAACGCATGGCACATATAGGCTCCTGCGTTAACGCATGCGTTAACGCATATGCGTTTTTAATGAAAAAATGACTAAGTCCAAAAACATCAGGGGTGCAGGAGGCTCAAAAAGCACCCTATAAAAAACGGATTGGTGATGAAAATCACTTCCAAAAACGGACTTCTATGTGTGACCCCAGCCTAAGATCGCTGCTGACAGAGCGATCGGACACCTATCTATAGTGATTGGGGGCTTTAATCAAGTGTTTGGCCGACATTCAGCTGTATTTTTAGACAAGCACACTTGCTCTATACTGTTTTAGGATCAAGTCTGTTAAGTTAAATATTACAACATCCACATGACTACATCACCAGAACCACCGGCAATACAATAACACATCACTAGAACCACTGTCTGTCACCAGAACCACTGTCAATATAATACTAATTCAACAAAACCAGTAAATGCATCACCAGAATCCCCATCAATACAATAATACATCATTATAACCCCAGATAGTACATCACCAGAACCACCAGCAATACAATAAATCATCACCAGAACAGTATGTTCCCTATATAAATGTGTATGCACATTCATTGGCATTTTGGGGGTTAAAGACTCCATTAAAATATCACCAATCATAGCATACATGTACCTTCTACCCCATCTATCCATGTAGCTTCTCTCCCATCCATCCATCCGGCTTTTCCCCATCCATCCATGTAGCTTCTCCCCCATCCCCCCATTCATCCATGTAGCTTCTCCCCCATCCATCCATTTAGCTTCTCCCACATCCCCCATCCATCCATGTAGTATTTCCCCATCCCCCATCCATCCATCTTCACCCCCCTTCTCCACGCAGCCCTCCCATCCATCCATCTTCTCCCCCCTTTTCCATGCTGCTCCACCCCCCACAACCTGCAATCTTTGGCTGTAACAGCGCCTTACCTGACTCCACGCTCCTGGATCCCAGCATCGGCACCCGACATCTTCCTGTGTGGCTACATGACAGTGGCCCGCAGACCTGCACCATACTATTTGTGGGGGGGTGACCACAGGTCTGCACCATACTATATGGGGGGGTGCCCCAAAGACCTGCACCATGCTATATGAGGGGGCGGCCCAAAGGCCTGCATCTTGCTATATGATATAGCATGGTGCAAGTCTGTGGGCCATCCCCCATGTAGCATGGAGCAGGTCTGTGGGTCGCCCCCCATATAGCTTATGCATATAGCTTATGCACAGACCTGCACCATGCTATATGGGAAGGGCAGCCCAAAGACCTGCACCATGCTATGGGTGGGCGGCCCACAGACCTGCACCATGCTATACCATATAACATGGTGCAGGACTGTGTGCTGCTCCTATCATCACCCCTTCATGTTCCATACACAGTGCTGCCGGTCCGCAGCCTCATCTGGGTGCTGGGCAGCAGCTCCTGGGCTTGCCTGCCTCCAGGACCATACCAGACAGTGCACTGCAGCCCTGCACTGTCCACTAAAGCATCCCTAAAGGTACCTTTACATGCCGCTACAGCCGGGTGGAAACAACCGGGTTTATGAGACAAATGTATCTTGCACCATGAAATCAACCCGAGGTAGCGGCGTGTAAAGGCGGTTGTTGCCACACGTCACTCGCGGCACCTGTTTCAGAGCAGTGCTCTAAAACAGGTTGATTTCAACCCAATGGTAGCGGTGTGTAAATACGGTAGGGTAAGGTTTATTCGTCACCTAGATAACTCCCCGGGGCGTGACACAGCCTCCGTGAAACCACCCCCCTTCAGCAATCATTGGTGGAAGCTCCTGCATTGCGATTGGTTGTCGCTGCATAGGGCGGCATATTTAAGGAGCTGACCAGTCACACTACACAATTGCTCGAGCGTCATGTATTAGCCAGCCTTCCTGCGCTGGCAGGCCAATCATGATGCTATTGCTTTGTCCTATCAGCGTACGAACATCTCGTAATCCACAATTCTGGCACGCCTATGTGTTGTCCCTGCTGCACCAGGTCCGCCCATATTACCTTGTTGTAGTGGCGTGTAAATGGGGTAAGATGCTCTGCAGAAGGTAACTTTAGGCACCCGGCGGTGAATCCAGAGATAGATTCAACCTTCTGTAAAGCACCTTGTAGCGTAGTGTAAAGACGGTATCGGGTACCGTTTGTAACCGTTGGTGTGTGCTCGTGCACGTGAAGCACCCGGTTGTTTCCACCTTGTTGTAGCAGCGTGTAAAGGTACCTTAACAGTGCTAGGCTGCCTCACTGCTGGCACTGTTTTCCTGGCAGCACACACATCCCGGCGCCACCAGCAGCCGGCGATAATACATACCGGCCGGCGGCTGTCGGCGATGTGGCTGCTTGGGCTAGGCTGCCTGTGCACACAGGCAGCACACACACCCTGGTGCCGCAGCCGCCGGTAATACTCCCATACCAGCTGGCGGCTGCCTGGGCTGGGCCTCTGCAGCGCTGGAGCAGGAAGTCCTCGCCTCCTCACTTCTCCTCAGAGCGGGGGATCAGAGACCTGGCCGCCAGCAGCCCGAAAACAGAGGTGGGCGGGCGCAGGCCGGAAGTTTGAGGTGGGTGGGCGGGTGCAGGCTGAAAGTTTGAGGTGGGTGGGTGCAGGTCGGAAGTTTGAGGTGGGTGGGCGGGTGACCCGGCACCCGGAGTTTAATGGAAAAAAAAAAAAAAAAGAAGCTGCTCAGGCACCGCCCTCTACATCCTGCCTCCCTAGGCACGTGCCTACAAGTGCCTAAGGGCAAATACGGCCCTGCCTGGCAGAGGTATTTGAAGCATTGTCAAAGTGTGGGATGAAGCTGAAGCCCTCAAAGTGCCATTTGCTGAAGCCAAAAGTTCAGCATCTCGGGCATGTGGTCAGCGCAGATGGAGTGACACCAGACCCTGAAAAGATAACCGTCATTAATGACTGGCCAAGACCAACAACTGTCAGAGAGGTGCGTCAGTTTGTGGGGCTGGTAGGATACTACAGGAGGTTCATAAAGTAATACACGAAGATGGAAGAGCCTTTGCAAGATGTCCTGGTGGGCCAGACCAAGAAGGGCAAGACTGCTGGCCCTCCATTTGAATGGAGTGAGAAAGAAGAGAACTCCTTCAAGCAGATGAAGAAATCCTGGCCTATCCTGACTACAACTTACCGTTCGTGCTCTATACAGATGCCAGCAACGTGGGATTGGGGGCTGTCTTGTCACAGGTACAGAAAGGCAAAGAACGTGTGATTGCCTACGCCAGTAGGAAGCTCCGTCCTACAGAGAGGAACCCAGAGAACTACAGCTCGTTCAAGTTGGAATTCCTGGCACTGGTCTGGGCTATCACCGAACGGTTCAAGGACTACTTGGCGGCTGCAAAGTTCACTGTCTTCACGGATAACAATCCACTTACGCACCTGGATTCTGCAAAGTTAGGTGCACTAGAGCAACGCTGGATGGCCCGGTTGTCAAACTATGACTTCACAATTAAATACCGGGCAGGCTATAAGAATGCCAATGCAGATGAACTGTCAAGGATGCCTCACTTACCAGAGGCGGGAGAAGCTGTGGATGAGCTAGAAGAAATAGAGCTACCGGCCTTTCACCACCATATAGCATCCCAGTGTCAGCAAGCTTGTATTTAACATCAAGAGACCATGCTGAACCCGTTACATCACCATGGGTGGAAGGAGACGCAAGATAGTGACCGGGCTGTCAGCTTAGTCAAGGAGCTGATAACCTAAACAGACTCATGTCTTAACCCAGGTGCTCCACCAGAGGCACAACACCTGTGGAAAAGAAGAGCAGGTTATTTATCTATCAGGGTAAGCTGTGTCAACGTTTCATCAATCCTAGAACCCAGGAAATGGTGTGGCAGATAGTGGTATTGGAAGCATACCACAATGGAGCAGGACACTTCGGATGGAAGACGCTCAAAGTGCTGTTACGTGAGAGATTTTATTGGGTTGGCATGAGGAGCACCATAGAGAGTTGGTGTAGAAACTGTGGCATATGCAACTTAAGCAGAAAAGACCGTGACAGGCAAAGAACACAACTACAGCCAATTGTCACCAAACAGCCATTAGAACTTGTAGCCCTAGATCATGTGAAACTGACACCCAGCAAAGCAGGTATTCCCTCACAATAGTGGACCACTATTCCAGATTCCTAGTGGTAGCCCCTGTGAAAGACTTAATAGCAAAAAAAAGCAGCGAGAACCTTTCAAGTCTACTTCTGTAGACCACACGGGTATCCAGGACAAGTATTGACAGACCAAGGTCCTGCATTTGAAGCTGAAGTGTTCCTGGAGTTTTGCATCTTATATGGGTACAAGAAAATCTATACCACAACGTGCCATCCACAGACCAATGGCATGTGCGAGAAGATGAATCAGGTAGTCATAGACCTGTTGAAAACCTTGGCTTTGAAGAAAGAAATATGTGGCCGGAAAAGTTACCTGACTTAGTGGACATGTACAACAACATCCCTATAAGTTACACCAATTGCACGCCAGCGTATCTAATGAGAGCAAGACCTGGAAAATTACTAGTTGATCTTAAGATGGGAATTGTCATACCTGAAACCAGTTCACCTGATGGTAATTGGGACTCTAAATGCCAAGTACAGTACAAGAAAGTACAAAAGTGCATAGAAAGACGTCTTAATCAAATTAGAAAAAAACAAGAAAAAGATTACAACAAAAATGCACAAACTGTTCCCTTAACACCTGGAGAAGTGGTTCTCAAGAGAAAGAGAATTTTCAAATTTTTTATTTTATTTTGCTAAAACAGAGAGTTATGTGACACAAAATAGTTAATAAATAACATTTCCCACATGTCTACTTCACATCAGCACAATTTTGGAAAAAAAATTTTTTGGGTGGGAAGTTATAAGGGTTCAAATTTCATCAGCAATTTCTCATTTTTCCAGCAAAATTTTCAAAACCAATTTTTTAGCGACCACATCACATTTGAAGTCCCTTTGAGGGGTGTACATGACAGAAAACACCCAAAAGTGACACCATTCCAAAAACTGCACCCCTCAAGATACTCAAAACTACATTCAAGAAGACTATTAACCCTTCAGGTGCTTCACAGGAACTAAAGTAAAGTGGAAGGAAAAAATGGACATTTTAAATTTTTCTAACAAAAATGTTCTTTTAGCCTCAATTCTTTCATTTTCACACGGGCAACAGGATAAAATGGATCCTAAAATTTGTTGGGCAATTTCTCCTGAGTACACCAATACCTCATATGTGGTTATAAACCACTGTTTGGGCTTACGGCAGGGCTCAGAAGGGAAGAAGCGCAATTTGAATTTTGGAGCTAATTTTCCATTCAAAAAGTGAAATTGCGCTCCTTCCCTTCTGAGCCCTGCCGTGCACCCAAACAGTGGTTTATGACCACATATGAGGTATTGGTGTACTCAGGAGAAATTGCCCAACAAATTTCAGGATGCATTTTATCTTTCTGCCTATGTGAAAATGAAAAATGTTAGGCTAAAAGAATTTTTTTGTGAAAAAAAAGTACTTTTTCATTATTACGGATCAATTTGTGAAACGTCAGGGGGTTCAAAGTGCTCACCACCCATGTAGATAAGTTCCCTGGGCGGTCTAGTTTCCAAAATAGAGTCACTTGTGGGGCATCTCCAATGTTTAGGCACACAGGTGCTCTCCAAACGCAACATGGTGTCCGCTAACAATTTGAACTAATTTTCCATTCAAATTGTTAGCGGACACCATGTTGCGTTTGGAGAGCCCTTGAGTGGCTAAACATTGGAGCTCCCCCACAAGTGACCCCAATTTGGAAACTAGACCCCTCAGGGAACTTATTTAGATGGGTTATGGGCATTTTGAACCCCCAGATGCTTTACAAATTAATCTGTAAATCAAAAAAGAAAATTTTTGTGTGAAAAAAAAGTACTTTTTCATTATTACGGATCAATTTGTGAAACATCTGGGGGTTCAAAGTGCTCATTATGCATCTAGATAAGTTCCTTGGGGGTTCTAGTTTCCAAAATGGGGTCACTTGTGGGGCAGCTCCAATGTTCAGGCACACAGGGAGGGGCTATCCTTATGCTATCCTTATGGGGGTTCAAAGTGCTCAGCACCCATCTAGATAAGTTCCCTGGGGGGTCTAGCTTCCAAAATGGGGCCACTTGTGGGGGCGCTCCAATGTTTAGGCACACAGGGGCTCTCCAAACGCGACATGGTGTCCACTAACAATTTGAGCTAATTTTCCATTCAAATTGTTAGCGGACACCATGTCGCATTTGGAGAGCCCCTATGTGCCTAAACATTGGTGGTGAGCATTTTGAACCCCCAGGTGCTTCACAAATTAATCTGTAAAAATAAAAAAAGAAACTTTTTGTGGAAAAAAAAGTACTTTTTCATTATTACGGATCAATTTGTGAAGCACCTGGGGGTTCAAAGTGCTCACTATGCATCTAGATAAGTTCCTTGGGGGTTCTAGTTTCCAAAATGGGGTCACTTGTGGGGGAGCTCCAATGTTCAGGCACACAGGGAGGGGCTATCCTTATGCGATATGGTTTCCGCTACAATTGGACCTAATTTTCCATTGAAATTGTCAGCAGACACCATGTCATGTATGGAGAACCCATGTGCCACCAGCACAAGGGCAACTGGTGGAGTTGGGGTACAGCACCAGAAAATGGCACCTCTAATGAATGCGCTATTTTCTGGGGTGGCTGTGGGTTGCAATTTGCAGTATGGGATTCCACATTTTCCACGTGTACCACGTGCCACACCAGAGAGGCAAAGGGAGATTAGGGAGATAAATAAGTGGCTCAGGAATTGGTGTAGGAAGGAGGGGTTTTGGTTCCTGGAGAACTGGGCCGACTTCTCTGTTGGCTACAGGTTCTATGCTAGGGACGGGCTGCACCTCAATGGAGAGGGTGCAGCTGTGCTGGGGGAGAAAATGGCTAGAAGGTTGGAGGAGTGTTTAAACTAGGGATTGGGGGGGAGGGTATTCATTGTATAGGAGGGGAAGATAGTGTAAATAGTAACCTGGGCACAAGTAATAAAATTGGGGGTGGCATGGGGGGTGGGGTTAGAGCAGTCAATCTAGTAGGAAGGAATAGAGGTAAAGAGAGATGCATAAAGTGCATGTACACTAATGCCAGAAGCCTCACCAACAAAATGGAGGAATTAGAATTGATTTTGTTGGAAAATAATTATGACATGGTGGGGATTTCGGAGACTTGGCTGGATGAGAGCCATGACTGGGCTGTTAATTTACAGGGCTATTGCCTGTTCAGAAATGACCGTACAAATAGGCGAGGAGGAGGTGTATGTTTATACGTAAAATCATCCTTAAAACCCATCCTGCGTGATAATATAGGTGAATCTAATGGAAATGTAGAGTCCCTGTGGGTGGAGATAAGGGGAGGGGGAAAAAATAATAAATTACTGATAGGGGTTTGTTATAAGTCCCCAACAATAATGGAAGTGGAGGAGAATATCCTCATAAAGCAAATAGATGAAGCAGCGACTCAGGGAGAAGTCATTATTGTGGGGGACTTCAACTACCCTGAAATACATTGGGGATCAGAAACCTGCAGTTCCAGCAAAGGTAATAAGTTTTTGAAAACTATGAGAGACAATTACCTTTCACAACTGGTTCAGGACCCAACAAGAAGGGGGGCACTGCTGGACCTAATATTAACCAACAGGCCGGACCGCATATCAAATATACGGGTTGGAGATCACTTGGGTAATAGTGATCATAACTTAATAAGCTTTCAAGTATCCTTTACTAAGACGTGTAGTAGAGGGGCTATAAGGACACTAAACTTCAGGAAGGCAAATTTCCAACGGTTAAGAGATGATCTTAGTGCAATAAACTGGGACGATGTCCTGAGACATAAAAGTACACAACACAAATGGGAGATGTTTATTAGCATCCTGAATAGGACCTGTGGACAATATATACCCTATGGGAATAAGCATGCTAGAAATAGGAGGAAACCACTATGGCTAAATAAAGCGGTAAAAAGTGCAATATGTGACAAAAAGAAAGCATTTAGGGAATTAAAGCAAGTAGGTAGTGATGAGGCATTAAATAAATACAGAAAATTAAATAACATTTGTAAAAAGCAAATCAAGGCAGCAAAGATTGAGACAGAGAGACTCATTGCCAGAGAAAGTAAAAAGAATCCCAAAATATTTTTTAACTACATAAATAGTAAGAAACTAAAAATGATGGTGTTGGCCCCTTTAAAAATAGTCTGGGTGAAATGGTGGATGAGGATGAGGAAAAAGCCAATATGCTAAATGACTTTTTTTCAACAGTATTTACACAAGAAAATCCCATGACAGACAATATGATCAGTGATAACAAAAATTCTCAATTAAATGTCACCTGCTTAACCCAAGAGGAAGTACGGCATCGTCTAAAAATCACTAAAATTGACAAATCCCGGGGCCCGGATGGGATACACCCCAGAGTGCTGCAGGAATTAAGTACTGTCATAGATAGACCATTATTTTTAATATTTAAAGATTCCATAATAACAGGGTCTGTACCACAGGACTGGCGTATGGCAAATGTGGTGCCAATATTCAAAAAGGGGACAAAAACTGAACTTGGAAATTATAGGCCAGTAAGCTTAACCTCTACTGTGGGTAAAATCCTAGAGGGTTTTCTAAGAGATGCTATACTGGATTATCTGAAGAAAAATAACCTCATGACCCATTATCAACATGGTTTTACGAGGGACCGTTCCTGTCAAACTAATCTAATAAGCTTCTATGAAGAAGTAAGTTCTGGACTGGACCAAGGAAATACAGTGGATGTGGTGTATATGGACTTTTCAAAAGCTTTTGATACGGTGCCACACAAAAGGTTGATACATAAAATGAGGGCAATGGGGATAGGGGAAAATATGTGTAAGTGGGTTAAGAACTGGCTTAGTGTTAGGAAACAAAGGGTGGTTATTAATGGAACACACTCAGAATGGGTCACAGTTAACAGTGGGGTACCACAGGGGTCAGTGTTGGGCCCGCTTCTATCTATTATATAATCGCGAATCGCAAATCCGCCCCTCTCGGCGCTACTTCCGGCGTGGTCATGTGGATACGCGCGAAGCATTGGCTGCGCAGCGGCCATTGCGAGCCGTTGTAACTCGACTCAGCCACAGGGCGAAGCATTGCCCGCAAAGCGGGCATTGCGAGCCCAATGCCCGCGAAGCGGGCATTGCCCACTCACATCCCGCCGATGCCGCACGCCGCCGGACATTGCTACACAGACCAGCACCTCTCCCCTACACCCAGACACAGCCCCGCATCACTACGCAGCACCGCTCCCCAGCCCCGCACCGCCACACAACCGCTGCCCACCCACACTATACAGCCAAGCACCGCTCCACACCACCGCCCCTACACAGCCCTGCACCGCTCTTCACCCCACTACCGCTGCCCACCCCGCACCGCCTACTGCACCGCTCCCCAACCCCGCTACACAGCCCCGCACCGCCCACAGCACCGCTCCCCAGCCACTCCCAACACCGCTCCCCAACCCCGCTACACAGCCCCTACCCGCCCACTGCACCGCTCCTCAACCCCGCTACACACACCCGCACTGCACACAGCACCCCTCCCCAACCCCGCTACACACACCCGCACCGCCCACAGCACCGCTCCCCAGCCAGTATACACAGCACTGCACCGCTCCCCAACACCGCTCCCCAACCCCGCTACACACACCCGCATCGCACACAGCACCGCTCCCCAACTCCGCTACACAGCCCCGCACCGCCCACAGCACCGCTCCCCAGCCAGTATACACAGCCCTGCACCGCTCCCCAACAGCGCGCCCCAAAGCCCGCTACACAGCCCCGCACCGCCCACTGCACCGCTCCCCAACCCCGCTACACAGCCCCGCACAGCTCCCCACTACCGTCCGCTGCCACGCTACACATCCCAGCACCGCTCCCCAGCCCCGCACCGCCCACAACCCCGCTACACAGCCCAGCACCCTTCCCCATACAAGTAACTTACAAAATTACATGCATTTATTACTAATTACACTATAAACAAGTAGAAATACATATATACACCATTAATTAAAACTGACCCTCGACCCACACCCTCCACGCCATGAACCACACCCTCCACGCCATTCTTCCCCCACCCCCCCCCCATGCACACACCTTCGCCGGCCCTCTCCGCAAACCCCAATCCCCTGTCCGCACTACCCCCCGCTGTTCGTACAACTTCCCCCTACTTACATGCCGGATGATGCGGGACGCTGATTGGTCGCTTCTTCCCATAGAGAAACATGCCCATGTTTCTCTATGGCAATAAGAGACCAATCAGCGTCCAGCATCATCCGCCATGTATCTCTATCACCCCTTTGAGCGGACCAGAATGAAAACTGTGTCTTTAGAAATGACACAGTTTCCATTCAGGTCCGCTCCCATAGAGAAACATGGCCATGTTTCTCTATGGCAATAAGCCACCAATCAGCATCTACCATCATCTGCCATGTAACTCTATGAGCCCTTTTAGCGGACCTGAAGGACAACTGAGTCTTTCCTTCAAAGGCCAATCATCACTTGCCTTACACCCCCCCGCCATTTTTGGGTTTCAAATTTCACAGGCGCCTTTAAAAAGCGCAAAATTTGAAATCACTCTTGATTCCTGCTACATGCTACATGCAACACGGAGTTCCGGATTCTTTCATGCTGCAAGAAGACTCGCTGCAGGATTTAGAGACGCAAGCTTCAAGACTACCTCAACTTCCCTGCAGACAAGATATCCTTTTGGAGGTTACAACCTTTATTTAAATTCTTTTTCTTAACTTTTACGCTTTCTATACTCGCTTTTTTTTCATACTTCTACTTTCTACACTACATATCTACCTTTTTTTCTTCTTTGCCCTATAATGCCTCCTATACTCCTATTGCCTATCTCGCCCACCCCGTCACACTACCCCCGCCATTACCCCGACTCCCGGCTGTGCTCACCAAAAACCCTTCCCCGCCGATTCCGCCCGCCGCCGGACATTGCTACATACCCCAGCACCGCCCCCAGCCCTGTCACGCTCCACAGCCCCGCACCGCACCCCACCGCTCCCCAGCACCGCCCCCTGCCACGCTCTCCAGCCCCGTACCGCTCCCCAGCCCCGTACCGCTCCCCAGCCCCGTACCGCTCTCCAGCCCTGTACCGCTCCCCAGCCCCGTACCGCCCCCATCCATGCACCGCTCTCCAGCCCCGCACCGCTCCCCAGCACCGCCACCCGGCCACGGTCCCCAGCCCCGTACCGCTCTCCTTTGTGATGTTAATTTACAACACCATGGGCCTATGTGAATTCAACAGCATGCCCTTCGGACTATGTAATGCACCCGGCACCTTCCAGAGGTCAAAGGAGAGTTGCCTGGGGCATAAGAACTTTAAGACAGTACTGATCTACCTGGATGACGTGATCGTGTACTCTCAGACCTACGAGGAACACGTCACTCATCTAGCGGAGATGTTTGAAGCTCTGGCCAAATACGGAATGAGGCTAAAACCATCAAAATGCCATCTGATAAAGCCTAGGGTACAGTACCTGGTACACATAGTCAGTGCCAAAGACGTGGCCCCTGATCCAGACAAAGTGACAGCAATCAAAGAGGGGCCAGAACCCAAGACCTTAAAGGAAGTACATCAATTCCTGGGATTGGTGGGCTACTATAGGAGGTTCATAAAGGAGTACACCAAGAAGGCTGCTCCCCTGCAAGACCTCCTAGTAGGCCAACCCACAAAGGGCAAGCCTAAGGATTCTCCATGGAAGTGGGGTAAGGAACAAGAGGAAGCATTCCAGACAATGAAAGAAGCCCTGACAGAAGAAAAAATCCTTGCGTACCCGGACTACAACCTGCCATTCCTGCTGTACACGGATGCCAGCAATATGGGACTCGGAGCTGTCCTCTCTTAAAAGCAAGACGGCAAAGAAAGGGTGATCGTTTATGCCAGTAGGAAGCTGCACCCCACAGAGAGGAACCCAGAGAACTACAGTTCCTTCAAGCTGGAATTCCTGGCCTTGGTCTGGGCCGTCACCGAGAGGTGTAAACACTATCTGTCCTCTTGCAAATTTACAGCTTACATGGATAACAATCCGCTGACGCACCAGGAAACTTCGAAGTTGGGAGCCATGGAGCAAAGATAGATGGCCAGATTGTCCAACTACAAGTTCGCCATCAAGTACCGGGCTGGGCACCAGAATGGAAATGCGGATGCCTTATCCAGAATGCCTCACCTGTCAGAAGAGGGTGTAGATGAAGACGAGATGGAAGAAGTGGAGTTACCTGCCTTTCATCAACTAAGAGTAACCCAGTACCAGCAAACCCTTCAAGATCCTCCTACAAAAATGGTGAACTCGTTGCCCCACTTCAGTTGGAAAGAGGTGCAAGACAATGACCCGGCTGTCAGTCTAATAAAACAACTGATAACCCAGGAGTCAGCAAAGCTGACTGAAAATCCCCAACCTGAAGCCAAACATCTGTGCCACCATGACATCCCCAGTAAATTACATTAAACCATGGACTGATTACGAATACCCCACGGCCCCCACGGGGCAAGTCACATGTCTTTTCTGAAGCCAGGAAAGTCTAAAAGAGTTCAGAGGTGCTGTGCCCTGATGAAGTGGCGTATGAGCCATGAAACACGTGTAGGCATAAATAAACAGAGTGTGTAATTAACTCTGTGTTTATCTTTGTGGTCAGCGCGGTGTCTCATCCCAGCTCTTTTCACCCTTATCTGGATTTGACAGGCACTTCTAAGGCAGGGGTAGCTACCTACAGTCCTCAAGGGCTGCAAGCAGTACATGTTTTCAGGATTTCCTAAGCATTGCACAAGGTTTGGAATCATCACCTCTGCAGGCAATTAAATTACCACCTGTCCAATGGCCCCCATTTGCTGCTGACACTCAGCAATAATAAAGGTTTGCTCTCTAATAAAAATAAATAATTGGAAAAAAAAAAAAAAAGAAATAATACAATAAAAAAAAAATATATATATACAGTATATAAAAAGTACAAAGCTCTCTTAAATGGATAGTTAAAGGAAATGGTAAGGTTCCTGGACTTCACAGCTGCTGCCACATCTGGCACTGTTCCAAAAATGCACACCCTGCAGGTGTCCCAACACCTACAAACTCAAGGAAGCCTAAAAAAAAGCTCCATTAAATTCTACAAGTTAAAAGAAAAAGGTAGATTCCATGGTGGTAATGCTCCTAACCTTAAGGTTAGGTGTTGTTCTCTCCCGGCAGGTCTTCCGGCAAGCATTTTGGCCCCAAATATTCAGGGAAAGCTTCAGGGCCATTTTAACAATTCTTTCTTTCTTTCTTTCTTTCTTTCTTTCTTTCTTTCTTTCTTTCGAAATTTTAGAAAACTTGAAATAGAACAAACAATAACAATAGCTTTTCAGTGTGTATCAAACATTTTAGGGATATGGCAAGGTAAATTCGTCATAAAGTCTTCTACCGTTGATGAATATATAAACTAAAACTTATTTTTCAAACAGTATCTTATCAAAACTATTAACATAGTAGAAGTTTGCAAGCTTTATATTATTCAGGTAATAAGTAATGGCTAGTGTGCACAAGAGGGTGCCAGAAGAGATGTAGATGGAAGGAAGGAAAGAGTGAAGAAAGTTTAGAGAATGGAGAGTGGAAGGGGGAGGGGTGAAGAGAGCATCATATATTGTGCCATAATTTGTTCTTTAGGACGTTATGCCAGAAGTAGGGATGGGCGAACAGCATGTTTTTTCCTGTGTTCAGGTTCGGGGATGCGGCGCCAACGGACTGATACGGTTAATGACATGTTCAATTGTTAGATCTGACGGATCTGCTTTATCTCTCCCAGGTGTGCTGATGCTCCGTGCCGGGCTTCTGTGTTTAAGCTTCATTTGACTGGCTCTCATAGCCAATCACATTTAGCCGTAAGCTAAGGGGGCAGCCCAGAAGATTTTGTCACTATAAGTTTGCAGCCACTATAAGTATCACCAATATAGGTTTGCAGCAACCGGGATTGATAAGTCCAGTCACCCACTAACACGCCCAACATACCCCGGTCCCAGAGCAAGCGGATGAATCTAGGTAGTGGGATGGCTCAGGCAGCTGTGGGACAGCGAGGGGAGACAGGTGATGGGTGGTACATTAGGGAAAGGAAGAGGACAAAGGGAAAACACCACAGGAAGTAGGGTTCATTCAGTTGAAGAGGTCAGTCAATACAGGACACGAGACGGAGTAGAGAGTGAGAGAGAGAGGAAGCCCGGACCCGGAGGCCCGAGCTATGATGAAGCCTACCCCAGGTCCTGGGGCTACAAATCGCAGAAAAACGCAGGAAGTCCTAGGGGCACGGGCAGTGAGCGATCCACCTGTGCACCCGAATCAGCTGTGAGGCACTAAGGACGGGGCGAAAAACAGGGGCCCAGCCCTGAATGTGGCAGGAAGGCTTTAAGCTCCTACCACAGAACCCAGGGGCCACGAACTCTCTATGACTCATGGCCAACTCCTGACACAGCACAGAGAAGGCAGCAATACTAGGGTCAGGGGACTATGCTGGTCGCCCAACGAAGGCCAATGGCTGCTGGATCGGGGCCCTGTGTGCGGAGGCGCGTGCAGGAAGTAGGAGGGCAGGCAGCACAGAGAGAGGAAAGCCAAAGCAGAGGGGAACACAAAAGGGAGTGTACTGGACAAACCATCCTGATTGCCAAAGACTACCGGACCCCAACTGTACATGCTTGTAACCTGAAGTGCCTGACGAGAGAAGCCAAGTAAACCGGGTTGAAACTCAGCATTGTGTCAAACTGTTCATTTCGCTCTTGTGGAGTGGTAGACTGAAATGCTGCGCAGGCAGCAGAAGCCTGCTTGAGAGTAGTCCTGATCAATTCCTAGAGCCGGGTCAGCCCCACTGACTCTCCATCACCCCAAATCACCTTGACTATGGATGCCCTGGGGACCCGCTCCTGCCATGGGGAGCTTTACCATTACGGCTGCAACTCCATCATCCCCAGAGGTCCCGGACCACAGCAGCTTTCTATTAGAAGCATCTCCAGGAATTTGTTCCACCGGTGTCAGGGTCACATTGAATTCTTTCTTATGAGTTAGCAGGAGGTGTATTGATAGATTGTCTAATAGAATACAACAGTTAAATAAGAAAGAGGCTTTCTGGATATACAGATTGAGGACTCTGTATCCTGATGGCCTCAATGATAAGCTAGAAAATATATAGTACTGTTGTCCTAAGTCTAAAATAGTCATCACCGGCTTTTTGCCGGTTAGTCTTTGAAACCCCCCTTAAGAGTGTGATCATATGTCATTTTTGATGAGATGGTTGTTTTTACATATAATCATGTTTTATGTTGAACACAAATATCTGTAGCCTTTAATTAAATTGGCTAGAAACCCTATTGAAAAAAATTATATAAATTAAAAGAGAAAGGAAGCGCACATAGAGTAATACCGCTATTATACAGGTCCCTCAGACCCCAAATGGTTAAACTCACCTGATGTAGTTGTGAGTGTCACAACTACAATAAAAGCACACAGGAGGTCGCTGCAGGCTCCCAGCTGAGAATTGAATAATCCAGAAAACAGTGATAAAGAGCTGGAATCAAATGCCGCGCTCAGGGCCCTGAGGAAGTGGCTTTGTGCCACGAAACACGTGTAGGCAGAATAAACGGAGTGGATGATTTACTCTGTTTTTATCCTTGTGGTCAGCGCGGCATTTGATTCCAGCTCTTTATCACTGTTTTCTGGATTATTGAAAAAAATTAAGCACACAGAGAACAGACCTGAGGGTGGCTCTGTAGAATGAGTAAGTACGCATGATTGGGATATAGGCATAAGCATATATGAGTTCTAGTCCCGACAGATACTAGTTAATCTTAGGGTTCCTATTGATGAAATTAAGAAAATGAAATTAATATATTTACTGGTTGAATAAATGGTTTTGTCCTATCAGAGATGTATTGAATAAACTAAGGCTGGGGTCACACACACACAGATATCTGGGCAGATATTGTTCACAGATCTCTGGTTGCAGTGAAATCATGGACAGATTGCTCCATTTGTACACAGCCACAAAATGGAACCATATGTCCATGATTTCACTGCAACCAGAGATCTGTGAACAATATCTGCACAAATATCTGTGTGTGTGACCCCAGCCTAAGGGCCACTTTACACACACCAACTTATCTGTGCAACGTCTGAACAGATCTCTAGTTGCAGTGAAATCATGGACACATTGCTCCATTTTGTGGTTGTGTACAAATGGAACAATGTGTCCATGATTTCACTGCAACCAGTAAGTTGTTCAGAAGTTGGACAGATAAGTTGGTGTGTGTAAAGAGGCCATAAGACAAAAAAAGAAAAAAAAGAAAAAAAAATGTAATACTGATGCCATAGGATAAATAACTCTAATGATCTTTTAACATTTTTAACGATTTTATTATTTTTACCTCAAAAATACAACACATTTTTATTGAATTGTATGTTTTATAATCATCTCCCTGTTTGAATACGGGGATTTTGTAATTTCCTAAGAGATGAGAATTATAGGAAAACAAGAGAAATATAGAAAAAGAGGTTTATACTAGATTTTAAGTAATCTAGGCTCCCTCTACAATTAGCCTCCCAACACTCTGGAGAGGTGAGCATGTGTTTTCAATTGATGATAATTGATTGAAGGGTTGAAAAAAAAAATTTCCCCTATATAAATGTGTCTTTTTTAAGATGTATATGATTTTACCTGATGAAGGCTAATTTTATGTATAGCCGAAACGCGTTGTGTTTGTATGTTTAATAAATCGGAATTTCCTTGAAATAATCGGAGTAATTATTGAACCATCTGGAAGCGCTCCTTGACAAACTGGAAATCCTTCTCTACATTTTTCATTAAGTGGCAGGATTGCTTTCTGATTACTGATAGATTTTACTTGGTGTCATGACTTTCCATGGCTTTTCGCACCTCTCATTTTGTATGTCTTCTATAATTTTCCACTGTCATTTGTCATTATTACAAATCACTAACTATATAGACATCTATGGCTTGGTTTATTTGCCTGTGTGGATGGGATTGGTTGTTACCAACAACTGGTGAGAATTTCATGTTAATAGAACCTTTAGAAAAATATTTACCGTATATACTCGCGTATAAGCCGAGTTTTTCAGCCCAAAAATTGGGCTGAAAAGTACCCCCCTCGGCTTATACGCGAGTCAGTGCTGTATACCGATGTATACATCGGTACATACCGATGTATACATCGGTATACAGCAGCCCCCGCATCCCCAGTAATCCAGGGCCCCCCCAGCGTCTCTCCGGTCACCTGAAAAGCAAACTATACTTATCAGTGTCCGCTGTCCGCGCCCGCTCGCCTCTGCCCGGTCTGCCGTCTGCGATCCTCCATCTTCATGCGGCGTCTTCCAGGTTCCTGTGCTCGTCGCAGGGAATGACGTCATTCCCTGCGACGAGCACAGGAAACCGGAAGACGCCGCATGAAGAAGGAGGATTGCAGACGGCACTGTCACGGCAGAGGCGAGCGGGCGCGGACAGCGGACACTGATAAATATAGTTTGCTTTTCAGGTGACCGGAGAGACGCTGGGGGGGCCCTGGATTACTGGGGCCCTGTATACTACCGCTGGGGCTGCAATCTACTACCACTGGGGCTGTATATACTACCACTGGGGCTGTATATACTACCACTGGGGCTGTATATACCACTGGGGCTGTATATACTGCTGGGGCCCTGTATACTACCGCTGGGGCTGCAATCTACTACCACTGGGGCTGTATATACTACCACTGGGGCTGTATATACTACCACTGGGGCTGAATATACCTGTGGGGCTGCTGTATACTACACTGGGGCTGTATATACCTGTGGGGCTGCTGTATACTACCACTGGGGCTGTATATACCTGTGGGGCTGCTGTATACTACCACTGGGGCTGTATATACCTGTGGGGCTGCTGTATACTACACTGGGGCTGTATATACCTCTGGGGCTGCTGTATACTACACTGGGGCTGTATATACCTCTGGGGCTGCTGTATACTACCACTGGGGCTGTATATACCTGTGGGGCTGCTGTATACTACCACTGGGGCTGTATATACCTCTGGGGCTGCTGGATGCTACCACTGGGGCTGTATATACCTGTGGGGCTGCTGTATACTACCACTGGGGCTGTATATACCTCTGGGGCTGCTGTATATTACCACTGGGGCTGTATATACTTCTGGGGCTGCTGTATACTACCACTGGGGCTGTATATACCTCTGGGGCTGCTGGATACTACCACTGGGGCTGTATATACCTCTGGGGCTGCTGGATGCTACCACTGGGGCTATATATACCTCTGGGGCTGCTGTATACTACCAATGGGGCTGTATATACCTCTGAGGCTGCTGTATACTACCTCTGGGGCTGCTGTATACTACCACTGGGGCTGCTGTATACTACCACTGGGGCTGCTGTATACTACCACTGGGGCTGCTGTATACTACCACTGGGGCTGCTGTATACTACCACTGGGGCTGCTGTATATACCTTTGGGGCTGCTGTATACTACCTCTGGGGCTGCTGTATACTACCACTGGGGCTGTATATACCTCTGGGGCTGCTGGATACTACCACTGGGGCTGTATATACCTCTGGGGCTGCTGGATGCTACCACTGGGGCTATATATACCTCTGGGGCTGCTGGATGCTACCACTGGGGCTATATATACCTCTGGGGCTGCTGTATACTACCAATGGGGCTGTATATACCTCTGAGGCTGCTGTATACTACCTCTGGGGCTGCTGTATACTACCACTGGGGCTGCTGTATACTACCACTGGGGCTGCTGTATACTACC
The DNA here is from genome assembly GCA_033576535.1 of Allobates femoralis. Classification (NCBI taxonomy): domain Eukaryota; kingdom Metazoa; phylum Chordata; class Amphibia; order Anura; family Aromobatidae; genus Allobates; species Allobates femoralis. Next base: position 104,462,763 of record JARQOC010000009.1, on the reverse strand, counting down.
ACTGGGGCTGCTGTATATACCTTTGGGGCTGCTGTATACTACCTCTGGGGATGCTGTATACTACCACTGGGGCTGTATATACCTCTGGGGATGCTGTATACTACCACTGGGGCTGTATATACCTCTGGGGATGCTGTATACTAACTACTGGAGCTGCTGCTGTATATACCACTGGGGCTGCTGCTGTATACTACCACTGGGGAGGCTGCTGTATACTACCATTGGGGGGCCTGTATACCACACTGCTGGGGGCTGTATACCTGTGCTGGAGTCCACCCTCGGCTTATACACGAGTCAATAGGTTTTCCCAGGTTTTGGGGGCAAAAGTAGGGGGGTCGGCTTATACACGGGTCGGCTTATACACAAGTATATACGGTACTTAAAAAATTGGTGGTGTCCAATTCTTGTTTCACTCACTGTACGATTTTTCTGATCTTTACTCTCTAATTATTATCTTTATTACCTTGTCATAATAATTAATTTGACAGGAATAGATAGAAGAGATAGATCAGTTGTTATGGAATATCTGAGCCTCACTTTTTCACCTTTTCAAGGCGATAAAAGGACGTGTACATTTACTTCCAGCGGTTTTTAGAACACCATCTAGTAATTGTGACTATAGCAGTCATTCTCCAGACAGAGCCCCAGTGGATACACAGAATAAAGACTGCATACAATTTGCATCAAGGAACAACTGTCTTCTTTTTTTTTTATAATGCTCTCTTGCCTCTTTTAATCTTGACAGCCCATCCTTGGGGGTTTATGTTTTTCTTCTCTCTATCCAAATTTCTAGATGTGATTGCCTTTTACACTTTTCATCTCTTTGAATGCTCTTCCGAATTTCAACCTGTAATAATAATATATTCTTGCTGTAGCCATGGCTTTAATTGTGATTATTGGACCATATAAAAAATGTTTGAGACATGGCGTTTTTTAGGGAGTTTTCTTTAATCAGATCCACTCCAAACGACACCTGAAAAATCACGTGCTATTGAAATTGTGTAAAACCAATTGTGGAGGAAAGTATATATTCTTTCTTTTGAGCATCTCCTCATGGAATGTGCTCCATACTGAGCAAAATTCAATCAGAAGTCTTAAAAAATGCATCAGGGAAAAAACTTTCAAATAGTGATCATTGAGCACTACCATGCTTGGGTGCTCAGTACTCGTAATGAGCAGTTGATGCTCACATAGGTGCGACCTGAGTACCAAGTACAATGGAAGTCGATGGGGAACTTAAGCATTCTTCTTAAATCATTTCTGGAAAAATGCTTGAGTTCTCCATTGACTCCTGAGTAGAGATGAGCGATGTCCAATTCGAAATGTTCGTCAATCTCAAATTCGACCTGTTTTAGGCGGTGTTCGAGTCATTCGTCGAATTAGAACAATTAGCTTCAAATTCGGCAGTTTGAGGTTATGTTCGATAACGCTTCAGTCACCAAAAGCATAAATGGCTTTTCACACTAATACTGATCTTCAATCTTAATGTCCATTTTCAATGTATAGTGTGCGGGGAAGGAGGGGTTCAGATCAGTGCTACTGAAGTGATGGAGCTCTTTTTTCTCTTCTCCAGATCGCATGTAGAGTGGGGCAGTGCAGGCTTTGAGCCAATCATAGTGAAACACAGTAAAGGGTATGTTTTTCACAAGCAAGGTCCGGCATCATTGGCTGTGTATGTCACATGTCCTTGCCCTATAAGACCAGGCCATTTTCTTCATCGCCACCATTTGCTCATTGCTGTAGCTGAGTGTCAGACGGCACCGCTGCTGCTGTGGGAGCCATACAGTCAAAACATACAATTCTACTATCCCATTCAGCTACAGAACTAACACATAGATAGATAGGTTTAGGGGGTAGGGGCTGGGGGGAGGGTGTGAATTTTAGCAGAATCAGCTCTTGGAAGAGCTGCCTCATAGGAGTAGGGAGTAGGGACTAGGTCTGTAACAGCCCTTTTTCAGATCTACTCCATAGAAGCAGGGACTAGTTTTAATTACAGCCCTTTGGGCTAGGTTAGAGCAGCCCCTATTCGTTTTTGCCATGCAGAAGTGTGCCAGAGTGCTGTACAAGTCTTTTTCACAGCATCTGGACAAATCTAGCTCTGGGAGTCCTTTAGGGCAGGTAGTGTAGCACTGTTGTTAAGAAAACTACACCACCTGTCTTAAGTAGGCATTTTTTTGCTGCTGCTAGTCTCAGCAATTTGTTCGGACTAGTAGCAGTGTGATTTACACAGTAGTGTAGCCCACTTGTGAAAAGCTACTCCACCAGTGTACTTCCTACTAATTTTTAACTGCACCTTGGCCACATCTGATTTCTGGTCAAGTCGCAGTGTGCCAAAAACTATTAGTGTAGGCCACTTGTAATACAATCTACTACACCGCCAGTGTACTTCCTACTAATTTTTAACTGCACCTTGGCCACATCTGACTTCTGGTCACGTCGCAGCGTGACAAAAACTATTAGTGTAGGCCACTTGTAATACAATCTACTACACCGCCAGTGTACTTTCTACTAATTTGTAATTGCACCTTGGCCACATCTGACTTCTGGTCAAGTCGCAGCGTGCCAAAAACTATTACTGTACGCCACTTGTAATCCAATCTACTACAGCGCCAGTGTACTTCCTACTAATTTGTAACTGCACCTTGGCGACATCTGACTTCTGGTCAAGTCGCAGCATGACAAAAACTATTAGTGTAGGTCACTTGTAATACAATCTACTACAGCGCCAGTGTACTTCCTACTAATTTTTAACTGCACCTTGGCCACATCTGACTTCTGGTCAAGTCGCAGCGTGCCAAAAATTATTACTGTACGCCACTTGTAATACAATCTACTACACCGCCAGTATACTTCCTACTAATTTTTAAATGCACCTTGGTCACATCTGACTTCTGGTCAAGTCGCAGCGTGACAAAAACTATTAGAGTAGGCCACGTGTAATACAATCTACTACACCACCAGTGTACTTCCTACTAATTTTTAACTGCACCTTGGCCACATCTGACTCCTGGTCAAGTCGCAGCGTGACAAAAACTATTACTGTACGCCACTTGTAATTCAATCTACTACATCGCCAGTGTACTTTCTACTAATTTGTAGCTTGGCCACATCTGACTCCTGGTCAAGTCGCAGCGTGCCAAAAACTATTACTGTACGCCACTTGTAATCCAATCTACTACACTGCCAGTGTACTTCCTACTAATTTTTAACTGCACCTTGGCCACATCTGACTCCTGGTCAAGTCGCAGCGTGCCAAAAACTATTACTGTACGCCACTTGTAATCCAATCTACTACACTGCCAGTGTACTTCCTACTAATTCGTAACTGCACCTTGGCGACATATGACTTCTGGTCAAGTCGCAGCGTGACAAAAACTATTACTGTACGCCACTTGTAATACAATCTACTACAGCGCCAGTGTACTTACTACTAATTTTTAACTGCACCATGGCCACATTTGACTTCTGGTCAAGTCGTAGGGTGGCAAAAACTATTACTGTACGCCACTTGTAATACAATCTACTACAGCGCCAGTGTACTTACTACTAATTTTTAACTGCACCATGGCCACATCTGACTTCTGGTCAAGTCGCAGCGTGCCAAAAACTATTACTGTACGCCACTTGTAATACAATCTACTACAGCGCCAGTGTACTTACTACTAATTTTTAACTGCACCATGGCCACATCTGACATCTGGTCAAGTCGTAGCGTGGCAAAAACTATTACTGTACGCCACTTGTAATACAATCTACTACAGCGCCAGTGTACTTACTACTAATTTTTAACTGCACCATGGCCACATCTGACTTCTGATCAAGTCGTAGCGTGGCAAAAAATATTAGTGTAGGACACTTGTAATGCAATCTACTACACCGCCAGTGTACTTCCTACTAATTTTTAACTGCACCTTGCCCAGGTCTCACTTTGGGCCTAGTAGCAGTGTTGGTTCAGTCACCTCTTTTTGATTGACATTCACCTTTTTTTTTGTAAAACAACTGTACTGCTCCCAATTTTTTCATATACAAAATGAGTGGCAAAAGGCCTGCTGCTGGTGGAAATGGGAGTAGGCATGGTGGAAAGAGAAAAAATGTTTGTGTACGTGGGGTAGATGCTAAAGCTGCATTAACATCTGCTGAAAAAAGACAATCTTCCAGCCAAAGTAAGGCTAGGGTCACACATAAGCCCTTCGTCCGTTTTTGGCTTCAGAATTTGGATTTTTTTTTTCTAAGTCTAAAAACTGATAGAAAAACGGATTAGATGTAATAAACACCCTATCCGTTTTTTTCTGCACCTAAAAACATTGCTAGGTACGTTTTTTACCCAAAAACATTGCTAGCAACGTTTTTGGGGTTCTTTTTTCAAAAAAAATAAAATAATAACATGGGCCCTATGGAAAAACGGATCCTTTTTTTTTGGTGCCTTAAAAAAACGGATCCGTTTTTTCTAGAATTTTGGTCAAAAAATGACTAAGTCCAAAAATGTTTAGGGGTACAGGAGACTCAAAAGCACCCAAAAAAAAACGAATTGGTCATGGAAATCGCTTCTAAAAACGGATTGCTATGTGTGACCCTAGCCTAAGATGTCTACTTCTTTCCGTGGTCAATCGGATATGATCCCTTTCTTACGGACACGACCATCGATACCACTTGGAAGTGAGGCACTAAAACAGCAGGTGCTTGAATGGATCTCAAATGCTCCATCAAGTGGCCTTGCCTCCACCTCAACTTCTACATCTACATCAGAAACCCTCCAGTTATCTGAGGTGTCAGACCAATCACACTTGATTCTTCCAAACTCCCAAGTGTCCAGCTGCCCTACTGAGTCTGGGGTAACAGACATTTTTGAGTCTGCAGTCACACAATAGCCTTCGAATCAGAGGTCTGCACCAAAGCTGCAGTGAGTCCAGACGAGTTCATGATCTGCCCTGATGCTCAGACGTTTTGTGAGTCAGACCCAGGCCCAGATGAAGAAGCTTCTGACCTTTATGCAGACCCTCATTCCCTAACAGTACATAATGTTGGTGGACACCAGGAGGATGATGCTAATGAGACTCAGATACCGGATTTGATTGACAAATTAAATTATCGGTCAAGGCAGGAAGAGGTTGTCTCTGAGGATGAGGGGTGTGAGAGCACAGAGAATGATGATGAGGTTGGAGATCCCACTTACTGTTAACCCACAGTCAGCCAGTCGATGAGGTCAGCACAGAAGGTGGAGGAGGATGCTATTGACAACGAGGTTAGGTTGCGCCTTCCTGGACATAGAAAGAGCACTGGAAGCACGCCAACAACTGCATCCGCAGCCACAACTCTGCTTCTGAGCGAAAGTCATACTGGCTCTGCAGCTTGCATGGGCTCTAAGCCTTGCCTAGCCTGGGCCTTTTTTGACATCGCCAAGGATCTCCCAACTCATGTCATCTGCAAGATTTGTCACCAATCTTTGAGTAGAGGCCAAAAACTCACTAGCTTGAGTACTTCATGTATGAACCGCCACATGGACATGAAGCACAAGTCGCAGTGGGAAGCTCACCCTGCTAGAATGCGGGCTAGCGGGGCAGGCCTATCACCGTCTGCCCCATCAAGTGCATCCGTGTGCTCTTCTTTGTCTCTGAATGTGGGGACAGCTGTCACACATGCTTTTGGACGTACATCTTCCACCTCCTTATCCGTAACAGGCAGTGTGATTGGCAGGTCGTCACTTGGTTTTCAAGTGGACAATGCTGCTGGTGTTGAGCTCTCTCAGACATCGAGAGCACCACCTTAGGATGAAGGCAACATTACATCTTCGCCTGCACCTCCCTCCCAGACCAGCAGCTTGCCGGGGGCACCATACTCAACTGTGTCACAGCACAGCAGCCAGCCCTCCGTCCCTCAGATGTGGACAAGTAAAAGGCCATTTCCTCCTAGCCATGAGACAGCTAAGCACTTGAATTTCACCATCTGCAAGCTGTTGGCTTCAGAAATGCTGCCTTTCCGCCTGGTGGACAGAGAGGATTTTTGAGACCTTATGTCCGTCACAGTGCCCCAGTACCAGATGCCCAGTCACCACTATTTCTCCAAGAAAGGTGTGCCTGCGCTACAACAGCATGTCGCAGACAACATCACCGCTTCCTTGAGAAACTCTGTGTGTGACAGGGTGCATTTCACCACAGACACTTGGACCAGTAAGCATGGACAGGGGCGTTACATGTCAGTGACTGGGCATTGGATAACTATGGTGAGAGCTGGAGAAGGGTCTGCTGTCCAAGTCTTGCCGTCCCCACGAGTTGTGCATTCATCCTTTGTAGGTAGAAGTTCTTCCACTGTTTCTGCCTCCTCAACCTCGTCTCGGTCCTCTACCTCTGCAGAAAGCCTGTCTGGTAATACCACCCGCTTGTAACTGCACAGAAGGAATCCTGCACACCTCCCTACTATCCTGGCAGCAGGGCTCAATGCTATCAGGCGGTCTTTACCTTGAAATGCTTAGGAAATGGGAGTCACACAGCTGAGGAGTTGTGGTCAGCTCTGGTGACCGAGTTTCAGCAATGGTTGTCTCCACTCAGCCTGCAGCCAGGGAAGGCCGTGTGCGACAATGCTGCAAACCTGGGTGCGGCCCTTCGCTGGGGCAATATCACACACGTGCCTTGTATGGCTCATGTGTTGAATCTGGTTGTCCAGCAATTTTTGACGCACTAGGAGGACATTGATCCAGGGAATTAGTCTGATTGCCGTATCTGGAGTCAGGAAGGAATTTTTTCCCCCAATGTGGAGATTAGTGTTGCCACATGGGTTTTTTTTTGCCTTCCTCTGGATCAACATGTTAGGCTATGGGTTGAACTAGATGGACTTAAAGTCTTCCTTCAACCTTAAAAACTATGTTACTATGTTACTATGTTACTATCCCGGCCTAGTTGGGCTTCTGCTGTGGGCTCACTTCCGGCGTTCGCATCCCGCAGCTCAACGACTCGCTTCGCTCCAAGAGTCTTTCGGCTTGCCTGTTCACCGGCGGAAATGCGATGTGCCGACACGCTGGAATTCTACTCTGCACATGTTGCAGCGACTGTGGCAGCACCCCAAGCCCTGGTGTAATACGTTATGACATATAGCCTGGGCCAACAAGATCCAGAGGTGGGGCAGATCACGCTGCAGGAATGGTCACAGATCAAGGACCTATGCACCCTTCTGCACAGTATTGAGATGGCGACGAAGATGTTTAGTGCTGATGATGCCATTATCAGCATGACTATTCCGGTAATCTACATGCTGGAGCACACTCTAAACAATATTCGGAGTCAGGTGGTGGGACAAGAGGAAGTTGAGGAAGTACAGGAGGAGTCCTATGCGGAAAGGATGACAATATCTGCAAGATCCTCACAGTCGGCAGCACCAAGACAGCAGGCATGGGAGGGTGGTGGAGAGGCATTCATGAGGGCACATGTTAGCAACCAACCTCTTCAGGAAGGTGCAAGAGCCCAGGAAGAAATGGAGGATGAACTGGCGATGGGCATTGAAGAGTCCTGAGGGAGACCTTGATGACATTTCTGTTGTGCAAAGTTGAAGTTAGGGGGAGAGGGCAGAGGTGGTGGTACCTGCAATTTTGTGGCCTCGTTTCAAGATTTTTTCAGACCATCATTTTCAAGGCCTAAAGACACGAGACGTCTGACACATAGTCAACGCCTGGAGCGGATGGTACACGAGTATCTCCAACTTAACATCAATCAATGACTGGGGAATAGGAGCCTTGCTCATTTTGGGCTTCCAAACTGGAAAAAAGGCCTGAGCTCGCCACTCACGCCTTGGAGATCTTGTTGTGCCCTGCAGCCAGCGTTCTCTTAGAACATGTCTTCAGCGCTGCTGGTGGTGTGCTGACAGAAAGGCGCACACGTCTGTCCACCCAGAATGTGGGCAGACTAACATTCATGAAGATGAACAAGGCATGGATCCGCAAGGACTTTTCTACCCCTGTGTCATCCTGGGGAGACTAAAGCCTTGTGGATTTTTGCCTAAAAGTAACCATTTAAAGTTTGCAACTGTGGTGCAATTGATGCCACTTAAGTGGTATCTGTGCCCAAATTTTTGGAAAAAAGGGAGACTCTTCTTGTAGTCCTCTAAATGTGAAACAATACTCATCATCTGCACGAGGCCTTACAGATAGTGAGGAAAAACATGACAAAACACTCATCTGAACGTGTCCTTACAGATACTGAAGTAACAATCAAGCAATACTCATCGTTTGCATGATGCCTTACAAATACTGGAGTAAAAACGGATTTTCGAAGGGCATGACATGCCTATATCTGTGTCTCCACCTCGTTTTACTCGTCCATCTCTTTTCTTTTCGCGTTTTTATATGTACTTGTCACTTTTCCATGTGTTTGTTGTATCTTCTGAGAAGTTTGTCACCTTTTGGACACCTTAGAAGTTGTTTTCTATGTGTTTTCTATGTGTTTGCATGTGTTTGTTTTTTCCTGCCATTGTTTTCAATGATATTCGACGGTGTTTGACAAACATTCAACGAACATTCGACAAACACAGCCCCAATTCGACAAACCGAATCGAATTCGATCACTAGGGTGGTGGATCATCTCTAATATTCAGTGACAGGTTCCCTTTGACTTTATTCGGACTACTAGGCACAAACAGGTCTCTGACGTATCTCTCTGTTTTTTCTATAGTACTCCACAAAACTAATTATGGTCCCACCTGTGTGTGGTGGGGCATGACTTTTATGGGAATGCTTGCAGAAGCGTTGACTTTATCCGGCCTACTTGGCACAAACACAGGTCTCTGACCTACCTCTCTGTGAATTCATGTCCCACCTGTGTGTGGCTGGGCATGACTTTATGGGAACGCTTGCACAAGCTTTGACTTCATGTGGCCTTCTAGGCCTAAACAGGTCTCTGATGTATCTCTCTGTTTTTTCTATAGTACTCCACAAAACTAATGGTGTTCCCACCTGTGTGTGGCGGGGCATGACTTTACGGGAACGCTTGCACGAGCTTTGACTTCATGTGGCCTTCTAGGCCTAAACAGGTCTCTGACGTATCTCTCTGTTTTTTTGCTGCTGCATATAAGAGGGCAATGTACAGGGTTCGACACAGGATGCACAACACATCCCCCTTAAGGAAGCTGCAGCAACCACGCATATGCAGCGAAACGCCACGTCGGGGCTGTAGCCAGACAGGACTTGTGGAGGGCTTTTGATCTGATCTAATATGGGTATGCCTTAGCTACTTTGAAGATTGAGCCATGCATTTACCTTGACTCAAAAAAGCGCCATGGGCAGAGTAGGATCACTTAAGGGAATCATGTGTACTCCCTGTTATATATTGCACAGGCACTTTATTTGTATGTGATCATGCTGGATCCAGTGACGTCCTTTTGTTGTACCTTACTGAACTACTGTTTTCTATTATAATATGTATTGTATTTGCTGGAATCTATCTTTTATGGAGATACATTGTATACCCATTTGACATATAATGTAATGTACGAGCCCCCCCTGTGTCCTGGTCGGCTCTCAATATATGCACTGTCTTTGCCACCTTATAATGGTTTTTAATGACGTTTTCAATAAATGTTAAGTTTTGCATAGTACTCTACGTTCTTTTGTATTTAAATGCTCATTCGAGTACTTATATGCGTTAGACATTCCCCCCACTTAAACTGTTATGTGGAGGGTTTTGTCCTATATGTTTAAGCACAGTTGGGCGCTGTTTCTAAATGCTTGCAGAAGCGTTGACTTTATCTGGCCTACTTGGCACAAGCACAGGTCTCTGACCTACCTCTCTGTGAATTCATGTCCCACCTGTGTGTGGCTGGGCATGACTTTATGGGAACGCTTGCACGAGCTTTGACTTCATGTGGCCTTCTAGGCCTAAACAGGTCTCTGACGTATCTCTCTGTTTTTTCTATGGTACTCCACAAAACTAATGGTGTTCCCACCTGTGTGTGGCGGGGCATGACTTTATGGGAACGCTTGCATGAGCTTTGACTTCATGTGGCCTTCTAGGCCTAAACAGGTCTCTGACCTACCTCTCTGTGAATTCATGTAGTACTCCACGACGAACATTCGACGAACAAATCTCAAATTCAACGAATTGAATTGAATTTGAACATTAGGGTGGTGGCTCATCTCTACTCCTGAGTTGTGCCCACCTGAGCATCAACTGCTCAGTACGAGTTCCGAGCATCCGAGCATTGTAGTGGTCACTCATTATTTTGAAAACATTTGAAAAAAACACATTAGGAAATGAAAAACCTCTCCAAAAAAGTACACCAAAAAAAGCATTTACTGAAGTACAGGGGTTAGACAAAATAATGGAAACACCTGAACAAAAGTTAGTTTAATATGGTGTAGGTCCACCTTTTGCGGCGATTACAGCCTCAATTCTCCGAGGTATGGATTCATACAAGGTGATATCATTGGCCCGGTGGATCTCCACGAAATAGCACCCCAGATCATCACAGTCCCTCCGCCGTTTTACAGTTGGGAGAAGGCTGTCTAGATGGAATGCTTCTTTCGACTGTCACCAAATGTACACTCGGCCGGAGGTCGGAAAATGGGGTAAACGATGATTCGTCTGAGAATATCACATGTTTCCACTGCTCGAGGGACCAATTCTGGAGGTTTCTACACCACTCTAAACGCTTGTAAACATTTGTCATTGAGAGCAACGGTTTTATAATTGCAGCTCTGCCATGGAATCCAGATTTGTGCAGCTCCTGACGAACTGTTTTCATGGAAACTGGGTTCTGTAGGTGTTCATTGAGCTCAGCAGTGATTTTCAGAGCCGTGGTCTTGTGATCCTCTCTCACAATTCGCTTTAGAGTCCGACGGTCTCTCTCAGTCAACTTCAACTGTCGGCCGGACCTGTGCTTTGCTGCGGACGTTTTTCCTTCTCTTTCAAATGCAGTTATTACTTTGGAGACAGTACCTCTTGACACGCCAAGCATTCGGGCACTTTCTGTTACACTAGCGCCTGCAATACGAGCACCAACAATTTGGACTTTTTGAAAATCCGAAAGTCTGCCATTGGTATCAGGTTTTCATCAATGATCTTACAATTCTGCAAAACAAACAGTTCATTTCCATACACATATCACTTAACACAAATAATCAACTACAAAACATTAACATATATCACGGTTTGCATGTATATAACATGTTCGAAGATTATGATACCAAAAGTTAGGTGTTTCCATTATTTTGTCCAACCCCTATAGTTTCCACTAGAAAACTCTTAAAAAACCTCCTAGTGCAGATATCCTAAGCATATGTTCACACTGTCTTTTTCTGGTTGTCCAAATTGTCCGTTTTTCAAGCAGAAGATACTTCGGTGATCACTCCATTCCTCTGGAGTTTTGTAAATCTAAAGCATCATTTTTTTGCATTACTTGTATTTCCAGTAAGACTATTTAATTATTTGTCTGCCTATTTTTTTTTAGCATTATTTCAGCAATTTTTGGGGTGACTTTTTTTAGTGATACTATTTGGATGTTTTTTTTTTATCCATTCAACAAAGAAGAAAATTAACTTTTTTTTTTTCGCAAAAAATAATTGCCAAAAAGCTCAAAAAGGTGCCTGGGGTCTGCTGGGCATCATTTTAGCCTTTCTATTTAGTTCCGTTATAACGTATAAGCATCTTTATATCGGAAAACTCCAGGAAAATGTACATGTATCACCTATCTTCTGGAATTCAGTGCCCCAACACATCGATTATCCACCACACTATAAAACACTATGTGTGTATTTCTAACTACACTTCCTGCTTCCCCTAGATTCTCAAACTGGCGCCTGCGCACTAGTTTCATGAGAATCTCAGCGATCATTATAGCGCTCATGTACACAGATTATATATAATCATAGGTTATTAGGAGCTCATATTTAACTCATATAGATCTCAATAAAATTGATCATTCTAATAACTCCTTCTCCAGTAATTCCTAAGGAATTAATATCACCAATCAAACACTATATCACCAATCAATCAGACAATATACAATCAGTTATTTAGCTTGGAAAAACTAATGCTTAGGGGTGATCTTATAATAATGTATAAATATATGAGGGGACAGTACAGAGACCTTTCTAATGATCTTTTTACTCTTAGGCCTGAGACGGGGACAAGGGGGCATCCTCTACCTCTGGAGGAAAGAAGGTTTAATCATAATCACAGATGTGGATTCTTTACTGTAAGAGCAGTGAGACTATGGAACTCTCTACCACATGATGTTGTAATGAGTGACTCACTACTAACACTTAAGAAGGGCCTGGATGCCTTTCTTGAAAACTATAATATTACCAGTTATATATACTAGATTCTTTGATAGGGCGTTGATCCAGGGAATTAGTCTGATTGCCGTATCTGGAGTCAGGAAGGAATTTTTTTTCCCCAATGTGGAGCTTAATGTTGCCACATGGGTTTTTTTTGCCATCCTCTGGATCAACATGTTAGGCTATGGGTTGAACTAGATGGACTTAAAGTCTTCCTTCAACCTTAAAAACTATCTATTATATAAATACCGGAGGGATTTGTGACGTCACATCCGTCACTTTGTCCCAGCGTCCGGTCACTCTCTGCCCAGAGGTACACCCGCTCAGGGTGACCCAAGATGGCGGCCGTAAGCGGGAGCCGGGACTCATAGAGCCCGCTATGCTTACGGCTGCCCCTAACACACACACACACCACACACACACCACACACACAACACACACAGTCGCCTATACTTACCACCTCTCCTCCGTCTTCTCCGCCGCCGACATGTCGCCGCCCCTGGAGAACTGGATCCAATATGGCATCCGGGAAGTCTCGCGAGACTTCCCGGACGCCATCTTGGATCCATGGCTCCAGAGGCGGCTACAAACTTTCTCCAAGATGGCGTCCGGGAAGTCTCGCGAGACTTCCCGGACGCCATATTGGATCCAGAGCCCCAGGGGCGGCGACATGGAGGAGGATAGAGCTGGATCGCGCCGCTAGAGCCCGGAGAGGTGAGCATAAAAGATGCTTAGCTACTTTTAACCCCTGCCATCTGGAGGAGAGGAGGGGGAGAGGGGAGCACCGGGGCATGCAAGGGGGAGAGCAGCATTGTCACCTCTGTCTGTATAGCACATGCAGCACCATGCAGCACCATTGTCACCATTGTCACCTCTGTTTCTATAGCACCTGCAGCACCATTGTCACCTCTGTGTGCATAGTACCTGCAGCACCATTGTCACCTCTGTGTGCACAGTACCTGCAGCACCATTGTCACCTCTGTGTGTATAGTACCTGCAGCACCATTGTCACCTCTGTCTGCATACTACCTGCAGAACCATTGTCACCTCTGTGTGCATAGTACCTGCAGCACCATTGTCACCTCTGTGTGCATAGTACCTGCAGCACCATTGTAACCTCTGTGTGCATACTACCTGCAGCACCATTGTCACCTCTGTGTGCATAGTACCTGCAGCACCATTGTAACCTCTGTGTGCATACTACCTGCAGCACCATTGTCACCTCTGTATGTATAGTACCTGCAGCACCATTGTCACCTCTGTGTGTATTGTACCAGCACCATTGTCACCTCTGTGTGTATTGTACCAGCACCATTGTCACCTCTGTGTGCATAGTACCTGCAGCACCATTGTAACCTCTGTGTGTATAGTACCTGCAGCACCATTGTCACCTCTGTGTGTATAGTACCTGCAGCACCATTGTCACCTCTGTGTGCATACTACCTGCAGCACCATTGTCACCTCTGTGTGCATAGTACCTGCAGCACCATTGTCACCTCTGTGTGCATAGCACCTGCAGCACCATTGTTATCTCTGTGTGTATAGTACCTGCAGCACCATTGTCACCTCGGTGTGTATAGTACCTGCAGCACCATTGTCACCTCTGTGTGCATACTACCTGCAGCACCATTGTCACCTCTGTGTGAATAGTACCTGCAGCACCATTGTCACCTCTGTGTGCATACTACCTGCAGCACCATTGTCACCTCTGTGTGCATAGTACCTGCAGCACCATTGTCACCTCTGTGTGTATTGTACCAGCACCATTGTCACCTCTGTGTGTATAGCACCTGCAGCACCATTGTCACCTCTGTGTGTATAGTACCTGCAGCACCATTGTCACCTCTGTGTGTATTGTACTAACCGCACTATCATCTGTGTGTATACTACCACCAGCATCAGCACTGTCACCTGTGTGTATAGTACCACCAGCACTGTCACCTGTGTGTATTGTACCAGCAGCATTGTCACCTGTGTGTATAGTATCACCAGCACCAGCACTGTCACCTGTGTGCATTGTACCAGCAGCACTGTCACCTGTGTTTATTGTACCAGCAGCATTGTCACCTGTGTGTGTATAGTACCACCAGCATCAGCACTGTCACCTGTGTGTATTGTACCAGCAGCACTGTCGCCTGTGTGCATAGTACCAGAGGGGTCTGGCCCCCTCTTGCCACCCCCCACTGCGGTTCCCTGTCTCCCTCCTGCCCGAACCTGGCTACTGTTCCCCGGCCCCCTCCTGCCCGCACCCGCCTGCTCTTCCACAGCTTGCTCCTACCCGCACACACCCGCTGTGCCCTCCTGCAAGCAATCAAAGATATTGTCACACGATTTAAACCCAGCTTCGCTTTGCATTATTCTTAAATCTTCATAAATAAACTACATACATAGTCTAGAATACCCGATTCTTTAGAATCGGGCCGCCATCTAGTGTTACTATGTTACTATGTATGTAATCAAGCGCTCTCTATTATTAGCAGCACAGTTATACCAGCCACTAATATATTGCTTTCTATACATCAGGTCAGTCATTCCATTTTGGTGACTATTCCTATAGTTAATCCTTGAGTCTAATGTTGATTTTTATTACTTATGAGGGGAATAAAAACGTCACTGTCCGGAGGACAACATACAGTTACGTGCTCTGAATCATCAGTAGCACAAATGGTCTAGTCACTACATGATGTTCCACAACACACAGTGCTATCCATCCTGTTTAAGTGTTTAAGTGACCATTCCACCTACATGAAACATTAAACTTTAGACCCTATCCTGGGTCATAATAGCTCCATATACCTAGCTACAAAGAAAGTTGGAACATACACATTTTATAGATAACCTGCTTTTATTGATTCCAAATAGTCATCATAGTAACCACAGCCAGAGGTGAGCAATAGGTGCAATTTACGCAACGATACAGTATATAATTATGATGCAGCCCTGTCCATGGTACAGTGAACCTAAAACACAAACAAAAATAGAAAAATTACTTAAAACATAAGTATATTACAATATATCACAAGGCTCAACAATAAGAATGAATACCGATTAACAAAGGGATATAAGATACTCATAAAAGACTATTGATCTTGTAGTCCACATTGAGGCCATTTGGTTTTAAAGTATCGAGCCTATGTATCCACTCGAGCTCTTGATTTTTCAAGAGTTTGATTCTATCACCACCTCGTCTCTGCATTGGTATAGAGTCAATGATTCTAAATTTTAGATCCTTCTCAGTGTGTCCCATCTCTACATAATGCTTAGGGACTGGTAAGTCCTGCCTCTTTTTCTTAATGGCATGTCAGTGTTGTGCTATTTTTGTTTTAAAATCTAGCATTGTTTCACCCACATACCATAGAGAACACAGGCACTCTAAAGCTACCTTTACACGCCACAATTGCGGCGAGGAATCTCTCCGGCGATATGTCGCCCTGCCACCATCACCGTCAAATTGCCTCCCAGTTGCGGCGTGTATTTTGGGAATTTGGCGGCGATAAAAAACCTGCCGCCTGGTTCCGATTTCAGAGCACTGCTCCAAAATCAGAGGCAATCATGAAGGCGAGTTTCCCGGCTTTTGGCATGTGAACCGGCGATAGTGATGGAATCTGTGTCCCCTATTGATTTCCCGTAGGCGTGCCACAGCGTGCTGGAGTCTACGTCCCGTCAGCGATGATTGGTGGTGGCCACTGTGCTACCATTGGCTGACACATAGCCATTGTGTAGTCTAAGCCACTGTCCTGCACAAAACCGCTCCTGTGTGACGCCATAGTGCCTCAAAAGTGTATCGCAGCAGCCACTAACGACGACACGAGCGTGTATTAATCACAAACTCTGATAGACAATGGCGTCATGTATTAGCCAGCCTTCCAGCGCAGGCTGGCCAATCATAACGCTATTTGCGTTGTCCAATGAGCGTGTTTGGGGCGCGGTGTAAACCAGTCTGGCACGCTTATGTTCTCGCTGCGCTGAACATGTACGCCCACATTCCTTTGGGGATTGCGGCATGTGAAGCGATGAGGGGAGTCTACCGGATGTTTCCCGCTGTTGGTGTGGGAACCTCCGGGGAGACACATCACCTCAGGCTGAGGGCGAAATTGCGGCATGTAAAAGCTCCATCTGCGATCTGAGGAAACCATGAGAAACGAGCACGCGCACGTTAGATCACCTCGGATCGCCACCAAAAGTTGCGGCGTATAAAGGTACCGTAAGAGGTAAATTACAAATTCCGAAGTACAGGTCAGGAAATTTCTTATTTCATATCTCACACCAGTTTTAGGATGTATAAATGATGAACCTTTTATCATCAGCTTGCAATTAATGCAAGCAAGGCATGGATAACAACTCTTGTGTTCTGACCCTGTTAGGTATTTCTGCCCCTCATTCTTTAGACTACTAATATCTGAATGGATCAATCTGTCACCCAGATTTTGGCATCGCCTATAAGAGAAAAGCGGGGGTTCCAGAAATTCCTTCTCTCCAGGAAGACACTTGCCCAACATCCCCCAATGTTTCTTAATGATTTTGGCTATCTCTGTACTTTGGTCACTAAAGGTATATACTATAGGTATCCTTTCCATTATTTTGACAGGCAGTTTTTTTCTCAAAAATTTCTCTATATTAACTATCTTTTCTTTCTGGCTTTTTAGTAGTTGTTTCGGATACCCTCTTGCAGCAAATTATTCTACCATTTGATTTAATGATTTTTCTTGATTCAAATCATCATATGATTTTGATTGTATAATTCATAATCCCCTTGTATGGGTGCTATAAGTATGTGTACCCCAGTTGTATTGTGACACTGCTTGAAAAAGACCTAAGGGTCAAAACGTCACGGTCCCTGGGAATAAAACCCACATAACTGGAACTAAAGGGAGTGCTGCCTCCATTTTTTCTATCACCTAAGATACCGTGGTAGGGGGCTTTGCACCCGATGTGTGATGGTTGTGCTTTTTGTTTTTTTGTTTCTTTAAATTTTTGATTTATATAAATATTGCACACATTTTTTTTTTTTTTTTTTTCATTTCTGAAGATAAATTTTAAACCGGGGTCATTGAGTTATACTGCAGAGGATGAAGACCGGATTTTTAAGGAGATTGACGTTGATGCAGTTTTTTAGAGTACCCCTTCTGTGGTAAATCTAAAACAGAAGTTTGAGAATCTATCAAAGAAAATATTAATGTTAGAGCTGCATTTATCTACTTTACCAGAGTATTTTAAAGCAAAGATTAAACCAAGTGGCCTGCGGTCTAATGTAAGACCTAATTTGATGTATGGTGATGCGTTTTTTGCTCCCAGTTCTGTAAGATCTCCAATAAATATGGACTTGATCTGTTATTGGTAAATATTGAATTTATACAACATGATCTAAAACGAGTACGGTTGGAACACACTGGTATCGAGAATAAATTACAAGAGATGTTAAAAGAAGAACTTGTGACAACTCGCCTGAGTAAATTACGGTTAGATGTGGAAGAAGGAAAGAGGAGAAAGTGGCTGAGGGATACCGAGGATTATGCAAATAGAAATATATACAACTGGCAAAGAGATTGAGTTGGGAAGTGGCGTAACAAAGTTGTTTTGAGTAAAGAATTTAGCTGTAATTGTGGTGAAAAAATCAATATAAGTGACATTATTTCTAGATATAGATTCAAAGAAGCATGAAGAAAAAGAAGAGGAGGAAGGAGACACCACCAGCAACAGAAAGGATAAAAAAGGCAAAGGGAAACAGTCGAAGAAAACACTGAGAAATTAGGAGATACTCTTGTAGTAAATCTGTCAAGTAAGGTTTTGAATGAAGTACAAATGTCTGTGTTAAATAAAGGGTTGGGCTTTGGACCAAGTACCAATACTGACTTTTTTCAGTTGTCCCTAGATCTACAGTATTTTTTTTAGCTCACTTAAGTTAAAAGAGTGGTTCAGTACAATGACACCGGTAGTTAAAAACATAACTAGTGGATTCAATTTGCAGTCATTAGGTTTAAAAAAGAAAAGTAATTTTATACCCCCGACAAATTCTTCTGTAATTAATTCATTCATTAATGCAGTAACTAATGAGGTGAATGCATTGAAGTATGATGTTAAAATGGGAAATTCAAGAGACCCAATATGAAGACTATAGAGATGGAAGCTCACCATGACCTTGTCCATGACGGCAGCATAGTCATCAAAAAGGCGGATAAAGGTGGTACTGTTGTCGCCATGGACAGGGTCAAATATATAAGTGAGGTGAGGAGGCAGTTGGATGACCCGGGGGTATACCAGAGGCTTGTGAGGGATCCGAAATTTGAAATAGCGAGGAAAATCAGGCATGTCCTGGAGTTGGCGTTGGATAAAAAACGTATTGTCCAGGACTTGTTTGATTATATGATAATTGAATATCCTACAGTACCGGTATTATATGTCCTTCCCAAAATTTACAAGTCTCTGGTGGATCCCACGGGGAGACCAATAGTCTCTGGTACTAATTCTATCCTCTCTAATATTGGAATATTTTTGGATAAAGTGTTGAACCCCATAGCAAAAACTGCGGAGTCGTATGTTAAAGATACTGGGGATTTTCTATGTAAATTAAATGAACTAAACTAAATGAATTAAATAAGTGGGGAAGTGACACTAGCGTCTTTTGACGTGGTGTCCCTCTACACTTCAATTGACCATGAAAGGTGACTGAAGGCTGTAAGGAAAAAATTGGAAGAGACTGAAATGACGGTGGAAATAATTCATCTTATAGTGGAATTCTTAGAGTTGGTACTGAGGAACAACTACTTTAGTGACAATTATTTTTACAATGCAGAGGAACTGCAATGGGCGCCAACATGGTGCCGGCCTACGCAAATGTTGTTATGCGGGTTCTTGAGGAAGACTTCATCCATGTGTCCCACCACTATGGCCTTGTTGCCACGTGGTGGAGATACATAGACAATATCTTCCTCATATGGACAGGGACTGGAGAAATGTTGGAAGAATTTCATCAATTTTTAAATACTGTAGATGAGACTATAAAGTTCACGTTGGTTTCATCAACGGAGTCTCTACAATTCTTAGATGTATTGGTACATTATGAAGCTAACCAATTTAGCACTGAGTTGTATGTGAAGAAGACAGACATGAATAATCTTCTTATGTATAATAGCCATCACGCGAGAAATACGGTGAAATCAATACCTTTTTAGCCCGTTTTTGAGGGTGAAAAAAATTGTAAGTGATGATTTGAATCAAGAAAAATCATTAAATCAAATGGTAGAAAAATTTGCTGCAGAAAACCGGCGGTGCAGAAGTTCGGGGATGGTAAGTTAAGCAGTGGGGGGGGGAGGGCTTACAACAGAGGGGGGGCGAGTGCCAGCATTTGGGGGTCACTGGGGCTGCTGTATACCACTGGGGCTGCTATATACCAATTGGGCTGCTATATACTACTGGGGCTGCTATACACCACTGGGGCTGCTGTATACCACTGGGGCTGCTATATACCACTGGGGCTGCTGTATACCACACCACTGGGGCTGCTGTATACCACTGGGGCTGCTATATACCACTGGGGCTGCTATATACTACTAAGGCTGCTATATACCACTGGGGCTGCTATATACTACTGGGGCAGCTATATACCACTGGGGCTGCTGTATACCACACCACTGGGGCTGCTGTATACCACTGGGGCTGCTTTATATACTGCTGGGGCCTGTATATACCACTGGGGAGGCTGCTGTATACTACCACTGGGGAGGCCTGTATACCACTGGGGGGGCCTGTATACCACACTGCTGGGGGCTGTATACCTGTGCTGGGGTCCACCCTCGGGTTATACATGAGTCAATAGGTTTTCCCAGGTTTTGGGGGCAAAAGTAGGGGGTCGGTTTATACACGGGTCGGCTTCTACACGAGTATATACGGTACTAAAAAGCCAGAAAGAAAAGGTAGTTAATATAAAGAGATCAGAATTTTTGAGAAAAAACAGCCTATCAAAATAATGGAAAGGATACCTATAGCAACTTCCTTTAGTGACCAAAGTACAGAGATAGCCAAATCATTAAGAAACATTGGGGGATGTTGGGCAAGTGTCTTCCTGGAGTGAAGGAATTTCTAGAACCCCCACTTTTCTCTTATAGGCGATGCCAAAATCTGGATGACAAATTGATCCATTCGGATATTGGTAGTCTAAAGAAGGAGGGGAAGAAATACCTAACAGGGTCAGAACGCAAGGGTTGTTATCCATGCCTTGCTTGCATTAATTGCAAGCTGATGATAAAAGGTTCATCATTTATACATCCTAAAACTGGTGTGAGATATGAAATAAGAAATTTCCTGACCTGTACTTCGGAATTTGTAATTTACCTTAGAGTGCCCGTGTTCCCTATGGTATGTGGGTGAGACAACGCTAGATTTTAAAACAAGGATAGCACAACACCGACATACCATTAAGAAAAAGAGGCAGGACTTACCAGTCCCTAAGCATTATGTAGAGATGGGACACACTGAGAAGGATCTAAAATTTAGAATCATTGACTCTATACCAATGCAGAGACGAGGTGGTGATAGAATCAAAGTCTTGAAAAAACGAGAGCTCGAGTGGATACATAGGCTCGATACTTTAAAACCAAATGGCCTCAATGTGGACTACAAGATCAATAGTCTTTTATGAGTATCTTATATCCCTTTGTTAATCGGTATTCATTCTTATTGTTGAGCCTTGTGATATATTGTAATATACTTATGTTTTAAGTAATTTTTCTATTTTTGTTTGTGTTTTAGCTTTACTGTACCATAGACAGGGCTGCATCATAATTATATACTGTATCGTTGCGTAAATTGTACCTATTGCTCACCTCTGGCTGTGGTTACTATGATGACTACTTGGAATTAATAAAAGCAGGTTATCTATAAAATGTGTATGTTCCAACTTTTTTGTAGTTAGGTATATGGAGCTATTATGACCCAGGATAGGGTCAAAAGTTTAATGTTTTGTGTAGGTGGAATGGTCACTTAAACAAGATGGATAGCACTGTGTGTTGTGGAACAGCATGTAGTGACTAGACCATTTGTGCTACTGATGATTCAGAGCACGTAACTGTATGTTGTCCTCCGGACAGTGATGTTTTTGTTCCCCTCATAAGTGATAAAAATCGACATTAGACTCAAGGATTAACTATAGGAATAGTCACCAAAATGGAATGACCGACCTGATGTATAGAAAGCAATATATTAGTGGGCTGGTATAACTGTGCTGCCAATAATATAGAGCGCTTGATTGTATATTGTCTTTTTGATTGGTGATATTAATTCCTTAGGAATTACTGGAGAAGGAGTTATTAGAATGATCGATTTTATTAACATCTATATGAATTAAATATGAGCTCCTAATAACCTATGATTATATATAATCTGTGTATATGAGCGCTATAATGATTGCTGAGATTCTCGTAAAACTAGTGCGCAGGCGTGAGTTTGAGAATCTAGGGGAAGCAGGAAGTGTAGTTAGAAATACACACATAGTGTCCTGGTGCGCATCTGTGCATATCTGAAGCTAACAGGAAGTGTAGGGGTTAGAACTACACATGTAGGGTCCCGGTGCGCGTCTGCGCATGCACGTTTGTTCTGAATGTGTCACTGGTTAACACGGCAGAGGAGGAACACATTGGACATGCGCAATGAGGGAAACTACACGCAGGGAGTACGGCGGTTTCCTGTGACAGTGTAGGAGTCTGGTGCAGTAAGTCTGTGGTGCATTATTATTTTAATTATTAAAGACACATGTGCCCAAATTGATAATTAAGGCCATTTTTGTCCTCTTATGATGAGTTGGCCTTGGTTTAACCTATTTATACAAGAGCATATGCACTTTCTAAACACTGAGAAATTTTTGTATGTATTTATATGATAATGGTATATATATATTAACCATTATGATTTTGATTGTATCATAATAAGCCCCTTGTATGGGTGCTATAAGTATGTGTACCCCAGTTGTATTGTGACACTGCTTGAAAAAGACCTAAGGGTCGAAACGTTGCGGTCCCTGGGAATATAACCCACATAACTGGAACTAAAGGGAGTGCTGCCTCCATTTTTTCTATCATCTACGAATTATGTAGATAAAAACCTGCATAGTCTAGATAGGCAAAAAGAATGGACTTGCATGACTTGTAGAAAGTGTCTGCTTTCTATATGGAATTTGTCCATGATTTCTTGTGGGATCAGCCATCGTTTAACCTCCGTATGCATAAAATCCCCCGCTTTCCTTATGTTATCACCTGCTTGTCCTATTGCTTTTTTGATTTCCGTTCCCTGGAAAAATTCGGGGTGACCAAATATTGGCATATGTTTAGAGATCTGGAAGGGAAGGCTAAATGCCTTCCTTACTATCTTCCAGCATACGATGGTATCCCGAAGCAGTAGGGATGATTTTACATTTTGTGGAAGTTTGGCCTGTTTTGTATGTAAGAAAGCATTTAATTCCCACGACGCCGCTAACTGTCTTTCCAATGGGATATTAGAGTAGCAGTTAGTCTCCTGTAGCCAATCTATCACATGTCTAAAAGGACGTGCTACGTTGTAGGCTCTGACATTCGGAAAATTGATCCCACCTTCACTTCTACTTAGCATCAGTTTTCTCAATGCGATTCTGGGCTTTTTACCTGCCCAAATAAAATGGTGGAAAGATCTATTTATTTTGTTCATATCTAGATGCTTGAGTATTAGGGGTAATGTCTGTAATGGGTATAGGAGTCTGGCAAAGCTGATCATTTTAATTAAATGGAACTTTTCCAGAAGAGCTAGTGGAAGATTCTGCCATCTCTGAAGTTCTCCCAATATTTTTATGATCAGAGGTTTATCATTTAGGGAATATATTTGTGCCAGAAGCCTGCCAGCCTGAGTATTCCCCATATTTCTGGATAAACTGAAGGATATTTCCTAATTGTTCCAGTGGCCGGGACAAGAACAAGATTACATCATCTGCAAATAATGCTATTTTAGTGTTGCTAGCGCCCCCCCTGATTCCCTCAAATAGATCCTAATCTTCCATATACCGAGCAAAGGGCTCCAATGCCAAGCTAACAAGCAATGGAGAAATCGGGCATCTCTACTTGGTCTCCTTATATAGGTGAAATGGCTCAGAGAGGAAGCCTGGTGTGTGTATTCTGGCTTTCGGGTCCTTATACACCCCCTCTAGGTATATTCTAAATTTGCCTTTTATGTTGAGCGAGTCCAGAGTCACCCCTAGCCAGTTTCAGATAACATTATAATTATCATAACCTTTCTCTGCATCCACAGCCAGCAAAGCCGGTCTCCCTTCCGACTGGCTGCGGGGACCCACCCCGTCCACCACAGTTAGTACCTTTCAATTGTCTTTCACCACCGCCCTGCCCTTAACGAGTCCTACTTTTGCAGGGTTCACCAGTTGGGGTAATACTGCTGCCAATCTGTCCGCCATTATTTTTGACATAATCTTCTGGTCTACATCAATAAGGGATATGGGTCTATAAGGGCAGGCCTCCAGGGGGGGGTCTTTGCCTAGTTTGGCTATGACATTAATATATGTTTCTTTAGATCTTTCTGCTATGGCCCCCGTTAAGTGGATGGTATTGTAATAAAGGCCCAAACTCACATAATGACGCATCAGCGATCCCGATAACGATGTGCAGAGATCGCTAGTGCGTCGTTTACACATCACTAGTAAAATCTCAAACAGGCATCTTATCAGCGGTGTGAAACACAACGCACCAGCAATCCAGAATTATATCGAGGTCGTTGTGAATTTTCTCTCCATAGCATAGCATTGAGATCGTTGCTTGTTATCTTTGTCAAACACAACGATGTAGCATTCCCAGCGGGAGCTCAATGACACAGGAATGACCCAGACCAGTGTGTAATGATCAACAATTTCACAGCAGGGCCAGATCGTTGGTGCGTTTCACACAGAACGACATGACAGGGTCTTAATTTGTTAGCAATGGGGAGATATGTTCCCTGAGGGTCTTATAAAACTTCCCGCTAAATTCATCTGGGCCTGCTCCTGGGGGGAAGTGGGAATAGGCATGGTGGAAAGGGAAAAACAGTTTGTGTCCGTGGGGTACGTGGGAAAGCAAGAGTAACATCTGCTGGAGAAAGAGCATCTTTCAGCCAAAGTAAGATGTCTACTACTTCCTTCCTTGGAGATTCTGAAATGATCCCTTTCGTACGGACACGACTCAGACGACGATGAATACCAATTCTAGATGAGGCACAAAAAGAGCAGGCGCTTGAATGGAGAGCAAGCGCTTCAGCAAGTGGGCTCTCCTCCACCTCAACTTCTACATCACAAATACACCAGTCCTCAGAGGTGTTACCACAATCCCACTTGCTTCCGCACAGCTCCCAAGTCTCGAGCCACCCATCTGAGTATGGGGTAAGACAGATGGTTGACTATGAATCGCTCTTCACTCATACTATAGCCTGGGAATCAGAGGTCTGCTCAAAAGCTTTTGTGAGTCAAGACAAGGTAATGATCTGCACTGATGCCCAGAAGCTTTTGGAGTCGGATCCTGGCCCAGATAAAAAAGTTTCTGAGCAAGCATAATGTAGACCCTCATTGATAAACTGTGAACTGCACCTTGGAGATCTTGTGAGCCCTTCCGCATACGACTCCTCCTGTACTTCCTCCCCCTCCTCTAGCGCCACCACCTGACTTTGAACACTGTTTAAAGTCTGCTCCAGCATGTAAATGACGGGAATAGTCATGCTGATAATAGCATAATCATCACTAAACATCTTCGTCGACATTTCAATACTGTACAGAATGGTGCATAGGTCCTTCATTTCAGACCACTCCAGCAGTGTGATTTGCCCCACCTCTGGATCTCGTAGGCCCAGGTTATATATCATGACGTATTGCACCAGGGCTCGTCGGTGCTGCGAATGGCGGAAGTGAGCACACAGCGACCGTGCCCTCTGCTGAAGACAATCTAGGGACCGATAGTGTGCAAAAATTTGCTGGACAACCAGGTTTAAGACGTGAGTCATGCAATGCACGTGTGTCACATTGCCCCGGCGGAGGGCTGCACCCAGCATTGCAGCATTGTCGCACATGGCCTTCCCTGGCTGCAGGTTCAGTGGACACAAGCATTGATGAAACTCGATCTCCACAGCAGACCACAACTCCTCAGCTGTGTGACTCACATTCCCCATACATTTCAAGGTAAAGACAGCCTGATGTCGTTGAGCCCTGCTGCCATCATAGTAAGAAGGTATGCAGGATTCCTTGTGCGCAGTTAGAACGCGGGTGGCATTACCAGACAGGCTTTGGGTGCAGGTGGAGGACCTGACTCACCGTGGCCGGGTCTTCACGTCGCAGGCGTTGCTTCTCCTGTTACAGTTCCGCGCCTGAGGCTGTGGGGCCTGGTGGTCCAGATCAATAGTGGTTGGCTGAACAGA
This sequence comes from Allobates femoralis, assembly GCA_033576535.1. Lineage (NCBI taxonomy): Eukaryota > Metazoa > Chordata > Amphibia > Anura > Aromobatidae > Allobates > Allobates femoralis. The sequence continues at coordinate 104,437,097 of JARQOC010000009.1, read as the reverse complement.
TAAAGTGTAGTTTTTATTGTCATGACAACACCTGCGGGAATTCCGGTGATTTCACCGGCGCTGCTTGGGCCTCCGGGGGATGTACGGCAGCAAGATGGGACGCTTCCCACAGGACGAGCGGGAGTCCCCGGGGCCAGGGGCTGCACTTGGTGCTGTGTGGCAGCTCAGTGATTCTTAGCATGCGGAGTTAAGCAGTTCTCAAGAAGTACAGACACCAGTGTTCTCTCCAACCGGTCTTTTACTGTAACCGGTAGATGATACAGGGTATACAGTTAACGGGTAACGGACTGGGTGGTCCCAGCAATGACTGGTGTAGTTTCAGAGCTCCGCGGTGTTCCTCCGTTCCTAACTCTTTCTATTTGCCGACGTCGCCTTAGTGCACCAGTTCGGGTACAAGGGGGCTACTTGAATTTCCCTGCCGGTGTATACAGCCCGGTGTGAGGGGAGCCTGTTTCCTTATGGTGGGTACTCCGCTGGCAAGACGGCTCTGGTCGCGGCTGCAGTGAGGTGCTCCTAGAGAGCCGTCACTCCACTTCTGGTTTGCTGAGCAGCGATGAACGACTGTCTCGCTTCGGAACCAGTGATCCGGTAGTTGATGGGTGCGGGTATATTTTGACCCGTTTAGATGGTCTCCCAGGTTCCGGTTTTGGGGCACCGGGTAATGGCGCCAACCGGTAGGTGGTCTGCAGGGCTGCACGGAACTGTGCAGAGCCCTCTTCTCCTACGTTCCTCTCCGACCACCTCTTCTTCCTCTCTCCTCTCCTACATTCTCCTACTCTCTACTCCTACACTCTGCCCACCAGGACCTGATTGGCCCTCTATTCTGATGGTGCATGTAGGGTATGGAGCTCTGAGGTTATTCATGTCATTACTGAGACGGAGAATATTGCATCTTCAGTCAGGGATGCAATACCCTCCTGTGACGCACTCGTTGCGGGGGCTACACTCCCCCTTGGGAAATTACACTTGTCCCCAAGTGTCACAAAACCCCAACATTACAGAGAGTTTTTCCATTTTTATTATAACAGGTAATAAACATTTTTATTAATAACAGGTACAATTGTGTGTTTTTCTTCCCCTGAGGGAGGCACATGACTTAGAACGTTGCAAACAAACAGCTTTATGCAAAAATAATGGGTTAATCATTGCGGACCCGGCGGGTAGGGTTACTGTCCTTACTATAAGTCCAGGCTTTACCGCCAGGCCGCTCCTCTGGCATTCAAACAAATGGGAAACGTTCATGACAAAGTCATTGTTACAGTTCAAACAAGGTTGTTGGCTTTAAGGGTGTAGACAGCACTTTTTGACTCTGAGAGCGTACCATCCCTCATAACCAGCATGGCGTTCTTAAGTGATTGTTTCTCCACGGTAGAGATCGCGGTCAGGATGTCCCTTAGGGAGGTGTGACTCCACGTCTCTGCGACCCATAAAGATCTCCTCGTATACCCCCTCCTCCCTGGCGAAACCCCACCCGGTAGACAGGTTAAAAGATGTGACTTTACCTGTCTTGCTGAGTTCCTTCGGCAACAGGGGTTGACTGCGGGCCTCGGCACGGGCTCGTCGGTTCGCCTGTTTTCTGCGCCCACCATTCCGCTCTACGGCACCGACGTACATCATCGTCAGACCGACACGAGGTGCGGACCTAGTCCCAGCGACGGGTAGGAAGGCGGCAGGTTCAGAGCTGGTGGTAGGTTTGAACCGGTACCCGGACAAGATGATCAGGGGGAGATGTCGCGGCAGCACCCGACCACTGGACCCGAGCTGCTTGCTCAGCAGGAGCTTCCGCGTCGTCCTCCTCTTCGGAACCGGCATGGCTGAAGTCCTCAGGCTCGCTGTGGACCTCGTTGTCCTCTTCCTCCACTTTCTCGACGACCACATCGGGTTCTGCGGCTAACGGGGACTCTTGGTCGAAATTCTCCTGGTAGGTGGACTCTGGAGCTGTGGGGTCTTCCTCTGGGTCACCCTGCGGGGCTTCCAGGCTGCCCGCCTCCTTGTCTGCTGTGGGGTCATTCCATGTCAAGTGATCCAAAAATGAATATTTTTTTTTCCCTGACGTCCTCAGATTTTTAAAAAAATTTTTCTATCTGAAGAACAACTTTATCTAATTACAAAAAAAAAGTTTTGAATTTTTTTCTTTATCTGTTAATTTTTTACAGATTTTTAAAGTTTTAAAAAAGTGCGAATTTTGGCCTGGTATGGCTTTACATTTTCTATCATATCTCGGGCTAGAAATAAGATAGAGAAACAAAATAAACACCAATCTACTCAGAACTGTCCAGGCTTTCATCAGATATGTCACAAGAGGATATTTGTTAATATTTTACCCATGTGATCGCAAGCGCAAAACTTTAAAACGCATTTCCGAAAAATCGGCGCGCTTTAAATATTTCAAAAACTGCCCATGTGTCTGCTATGCTCTTAGCCACATCTGTACCAAATTTCAAGTTGGGATCGCAATGGGATCATATTTTAACATATTTTACTAGTAAGAGCGTCAATGGGTCATTCCATATCAAGTGATCTAAATATGAATATTTTTTTTTACCTGACGTCTTTAGATTTTTTTTTTTTTTTTTCCTTTATGAAGTACTACTTTAGTTAATTACAAATTAAAAGTTTGGAATTTTTTTCTTCATCAGTTAATTTTTTACAGATTTTTAAAGTTTAAAAAAAGGGTGAATTTTGGCCTGCTACGACTTTAAATTTTTTTATCTCGGGCTAGAAATAAGATAATGAAGTGGGAGAGGCATCATTTTACTCAGAACGGTAACAGCTTTCATTTGAGATGTTACAAGACTATGTTTCTTTATATCAAATTCAAACTATTGACGGGCAATTGTGAAAAAATGACTGTGTTCTTGGTGACTTTTGAATTGACACTATAATAGTTAAATATTTTGCACTTAGGTCCAATGAATGCGTCCATGGGGTCAAGCTGGGACAGAGTCATCACAAATTAGCCTTATTTGCAGATGACCTGCTACTTTACATCTCCCAGCCCCTGGTCTCCATCCCTTCGGTCTTAATGGAGTTTGAACGGTTCGGACAATTGAGCAACTTTAAAGTGAATTGCTCCAAAACCGAGGCACTCAATATTTCTTTGCCTGGAGAATTGGTTTCTCATCTATCTAAACAGTTCCCATTTAAATGGAAAGTAGAAGCCATTAAGTACTTGGGAGTCCTTATACCAAAAGATCTTAAACAAATATTCAATTTAAATTATCAACCCCTTTTGACTAACGCGGAATCGGCATTTACCTCCTATAGACAATTAAAGCTATCCTGGTTCGGGAGAATAAACGTAGTCAAGATGGATGTCTTGCCCCGACTCTTATATACTTTTCAGACAGTTCCTGTTCTATTGGATAGAGGTTTCCTCTCCAAAATGCAATCTATGATCCTTAGATTTGTCTGGGGGGCAAGAGGTCCAGATTGCGAATGAATATCCTATCCTTGCCCGAGACCAGAGGAGGGGTTGGACTACCCAACATACGAGCGTACTTTGAGGCTTCCTCTCTTGTTAGAGCTCTAGATTGGCATTATCATGCGTCCTCCAAGAAATGGGTAGGGGTGGAGCAAGAGGGTTTGGGGATTCCGCTGAAACACCTGCTTTGGATTTCCCCTAAAGACTCCACAGACCTAGTACCTTTGACAGACATGACCAGAAACACCTTGAAGGTATGGCACCTAGTGACGAAAACCCTCCGCTTAAACGACAGACTTAGCCCTTTGACTCCCCTTTTTTCCAACCCATCTTTCCCACCCAGATTTGACAGGCAGAGATTTTTATGTTGGCGGATTGTGGATGACACCCGAGTAGGACAGACTCTGTCCAGTGGTGGTTTGCCCCCGATGGCAGAGCTACAACTCAAAGAACCTACGAGACCTCTTAAGTGATTCGAATTTCTCCAATACAGAGCATAATTATATTCAGCTGACCACTCTTGCAGGGTAAGATTGACGCCCAACGTATTGGAGAGGTTATTCCAACTGGAGGCTCCACCGAGGCGCAAAATATCATTTCTATACCAGGCCTTAGGGTCCATGAGAGAGCAGGGCACCCTTTACTTCCAACGTGCTTGGGAGAGGGAATTGGGGTGTAGCATTTCAGAAGCTAATTGGCAGAAATGCTTTATATTTACTCACTCACTAGCTAGCGCTTGTTCTGCACAAGAAAGAAGCTATAAGCTGCTCACTAGATGGTACTTGTGCCCGACGACACTCCGGAACATGTTCCCTGGAACCCCTGATACCTGCTGGCGCTGTGTGGAAGAGAAGGGTACAATGATACACATTTGGTGGAGTTGTGGGGAAATCCGGCGGTTCTGGTCTGAGGTTTTCAATGCATACGCCCGGATAACAGGTAAACAAGCCGAATGCTGCCCAGAATCGGCAATGTTATCCATTTTTCCAGGTCCTATTGGGCTACAGAAGAGGGATATTCTCCGCTTTTGCATCTCGGCTGCTCGTGCTGTGATCCCGAGGTTCTGGAAATCAAGCCGGGCTCCATCTCTACTTGATTGGTTCAAAGAATTGATGGACACATATCGAATGGAGGAGCTCGCAGCTGATGCGTCGGGATCTCGGAACAAATTCTTAGGGATTTGGGTTGAATGGATTCTTTTTCACGACTCTGCAGAATTTAGGAGTATCTTTTCCAGCACAGATAATATGGCTCGACCTCTGGCTGATGGGGAGCCAGTGGGATGAGTACCCTTTCTCCTTCCCATACCTCACCCGTCCCCCCCCCTCCTTTTTTTCTTTTTTTCTTACGTGGCTTTTCTTTCCCAGTATAACTTTTTCTAATGGTTTTTGTTTCTCTTCTCTCTCTCTCTTCTTTTCTATCTCTCTTTTCTTCCCATCTGATACATTCAGTCTAGGTATTTCCTTTCTACGCCTATACCTTCAGAATTCTAGTGAACATTAGACAGGTATCGAAAACTCTGAGCTGTGAGTAGATCATTAATATTTCGGCCTTCCTTTCCGGTACACCAGTCGATAGACTATTCCAACTAGGCCTCAACGGGTAATGACCCACTTACGTGGTCAACCTGTTAGAAGGGGCCAAGTAATAAAAATCATTCTGCTGGGGCTGCTTGTCCCCTTGACATCAGAACATCTCAAAACCCTGAGAAAGGTTGTATACTTGAGTGTTTGGAATTATATTTAGATTGTAGTATATATTGCACCAGAGATAAGTGCAAAAGTAAATTTGCAGCTTATCTTAAAGTTACTAATAACTTTGTGAATTCTCTTTTTGCATATTTTATATGTCTCAAGATTTTGTTAAAAGATTGAATGTATGTCTTTCATATGTTTTTTCAAAATTTAATAAAAATGAGATTAACCATAGTTAAATATTTTAAAATATGATCCCATCACGATCCCAACTTGAAATTTGGTACAGATGTGGCTAAGAGCATAAAAGACACATGGGCAGTTTTGGAAAATTTTTATTAAAATGTTTTTTTCGGAAATGCGTTTCAAAATGTTGCGTTTGCATTCGCATAGGTAAAAAATTAAAATTAACAAATATACTCTTGTGACATATCTGGTGAAAGCCTGGACAGTTCTGAGTAGAATGGTGTTTATTTTGTTTCTCTATCTTATTTCTAGCCCGAGATAAAAAAAATTTAAAGTCGTACCAGGCCAAAATTCACCCTTTTTTTAAACTTTAAAAATCTGTAAAAAATTAACTGATGAAGAAAAAAATTCCAAACTTTTAATTTGTAATTAACTAAAGTAGTACTTCATAAAGGAAAAAAAAAATAAAAATCTAAAGACGTCAGGTAAAAAAAAATATTCATATTTAGATCACTTGATATGGAATGACCCATTGACGCTATTAATAGTAAAATATGTTAAAATATGATCCCATTGCGATCCCAACTTGAAATTTGGTACAGATGTGGCTAAGAGCAAAGCAGACACATGGGCAGTTTTTGAAGTATTTAAAGCGCGCCGATTTTTCGGAAATACGTTTTAAAGTTTTGCGCTTGCGATCACATGGGTAAAATATTAACAAAGATCCTCTTGTGACATATCTGGTGAAAGCCTGTATAGTTCTGAGTAGAATGGTGTTTATTTTGTCTCTCTATCTTATTCCTAGCCTTAGTTATGAGGAGAAACGTAAAGGCAGGCAACAGCGAAATTCACACTTTTTCCGAACTTTGAAAATCATTTAAAAAAAAAATAAATTTTTTAAAAAATTTTTCTCTTCACATTTTGCATTGTCTGACATGCTATTATCAAATAACAAAATCTCAAAAGAATTAAAAATATAGAGGTAATAATCATTGGTTCACTTGACATGGAATGACCCTGTGTCTCCACTGGTAGGTAGTGGTGCTTCCGCTCCGGTAACCAAAGTGGTCAGCACCGGCCTCCGATTCTGGAGGGGAACAGATCACAGTCTCTGATTTGGTAGCAGGACTAGTGGTAGGTTCCGATTCCGGAACAGAATGGGTTTCAAGCTCTGGCTCTGGAGTGGAGCAGGTTGCAGGCTCCGGCTCTGGAACAGGGCAGGTCGTGGGCTCCGGTGATGGAATGGGACAGGTTATGGGCTCCGGTGAGGAAACGGGACAGGTCATGGGCTCCGGTGATGGAATGGGACAGGTATCAAGCTCCGGCTCTGGAGTGGAACGGATTCTGAGTCTTTGCTGGACAGCCCGATGCAGTCGGCTGGCCAGACTCGCACTCCAGCTGCGGATAGTCCATTCCGTTGTCTCCATCAGCCGCACCCTTAAGTCCTGCAGTGCAATTTCCCAAAACTCAGGATCTCCGTCTATTGTGAGGACGGGACCCGGACCCGGATGGCCGATGGCTGCTCGAGCCTCTTCTTCGACCTCCTTCATCAGGTCATGGAGCTTTAGGCTGGCCATCTTCCTTCTTTGGAGAACCACACCCATTCGACCTGGTAACCGTTCTTTGAGCAGAGCAGTTGGAAAAACCTCACAACACCCACTTTCTGGTGGTTTTTGTAGCCCATGGGTGGGTTGAAGTCTTTGGCCCGCCCCCATGGTTGTCTCCAGCAATCGGCGTCTCTGCCATGACCCTCCTACGAAGAGGGGCGGAGGCACACCCCTGGGCCAGCACATTGTGGCTCACATGGCGGGATCCGCCATTTTGGTCGCCATCTTGACCCAGTGGTAAAAAGGGGGGAAAAGTTTGTCTTAGTCGAACAAAGTTCTTTTTGATGGAATAAAAGTTCTTTAAGCACACAATCCCAGTTGGGAAACGGGTCTGCTCGTATCTTGTTCGTGACGCCAAATTCTGACTCACCGTGGCCGGGTCTTCACGTCGCAGGCGTTGCTTCTCCTGTCACGGTTCCACGCCTGCGGCTGTGGAGCCTGGTGGTCCAGATCAATCGTGGTTGGCTGAACAGATAAAGTATAGATTTTATTGTCGTGACACCACCTGCGGGAATTCCGGTGATTTCACCGGCGCTGCTTGGGCCTCCGGGGGATGTACGGCAGCAAGATGGGATGCTCCCCACAGGACGAGCGGGAGTCCCCGGGGCCAGGGGATGCACTTGGTGCTGTGTGGCAGCTCAGTGATTCTTAGCATGCAGAGTTAAGCAGTTCTCAAGAAGTACAGACACCAGTGGTCTCTCCAAGCGGTCTTTTACATGGCCTTACAGATACTGAAGTGAAACTCAACAAATACTCATCTCCTGGACGTGGCCTTACAGATATTGAAGTAAGACACACCAAATAATCATCATCTGCACATGGCCTTATAGATGCTGAAGTGAAATGCACCAAATAATCATCATCTGCACATGGCCTTACAGATACTAAAGTGAAACGCACCAAATAATCATCATCTGCTCATGGCCCTACAGATACTGAAGTGAAACGCACCAAATAATCATCATCTGCACATGGCCTTACAGATACTGAAGTGAAACTCACCAAATAATCATCATCTGCACATGGCCTTACAGATACTGAAGTGAAACACACCAAATAATCATCAATACTCATCGTGTGCATGATGCCTTACAACTACTGTAGTAAAAACTGATTTTGGAAGGGCATGACATGCCTATATCTGTTTCTCCTCCCCCTTTTACTCATCCATCTCTTTTCTTTGCATTTTTATATGTAGTTTTCACATTTCCATATGTTTGTTATATCTTCTGAGTAGTTTGTCACCTTTTGGACACTTTAGAAGGTGTTTTCTATTTGTTTGTATGTGTTTGTGTTTGGCTGCCATTGTTTTCAATGGGATTCGACGGTGTTCGATGAACATTCGACAAATATTTGACGAACAAACGCCCAATTCGGCGAACCGAATCGAATTCAAACACTAGGGTGGTGGCTCATCTCTATTCTTGTGTTAGTTTGGGAAGAGTGACTTGGAGGAATTTTTTACCTCCTGCCAAATTAGTATATGAGGGTTTATAGAATTCTTTGTAAAAGTTTTGTAGTATTTCATTGATTCTCCTAGGGTCGGAGGTTATAGTTCCCTGGCCGTCTTGTAGGCTATCAATTGGATTTGTCTGCCGACGCCCTTTTGCTAGTCTTGCCAGTAATTTCCCCCCTTTGTCGCCTGTGCTCAGCCTCCCTGCTGGGGCTCTGTGTGTCGTCGCTGGAGAGACTATTTTCTCTCTGCTTAGTCTGATCACTCTTCCCCTTTTGAGTGCCCCTTTACAGGCTGGGAGCCACCGGGAAACCTCTGATAAGTAGATCTCTCTGGTGTTTCTGGGGGGGGGGTAAAGGGAGGTTCTATGTGAGGTTTGTAGGAGAAAATGAGTCAGTCGACAGGGTATGGGATACTCAGATACCGGGGCAGGTTGCTACTTCAGTGAGGATCACAGCTGGTCGGGTCCCAGTCCTGTGCCCTGGAAACTCAATGGCAGATGGGGATGATGATTTGGGATGGGGGATTATATGTGACGCCACCTGTGGTACCTGGTAATGTGGCTGCCAGCGCTGCAGCCGGCCGCTGAGGTGATGGTGATGCAGCTTTGAGTAGTACAGCTCTCCACAGGCCGAGCTTTACCTCAGGGCAGCGGGGTGGATGGGAAGAGTAGTAGTCTTTACCTCTTAGGTGTTGTTGAGACCTTTTAAGTGATGGATTAACTAGAGACAGAGTCCAGATCAGCTCAAACAGTTCTTTTACTGGTACCAGGCATATATTTAAGGTACACGGTACAGTCCAGTTTTCAGGGGTCTAGTGTCTGGTCCTCGGGGTCTGTTGCTTTACGTTTCTTTTCACTTGTCATCGTCTTGAACCGGGCTATGGGACAAATGTTGGACTTCCTGATGGGTGCTGTGACTTCTTCTTATCAGGATCACAGCTTGCCGTTCAGTGGTTTGGGATAAACTTGGCAAACCACCTCGGTTCCGGTACACCAGTGGTGACCTGGACACTCCAGATGGCTGTCACCAAGTCTGGGGTGCCCCCTTTCTTGTCTGGGTACCTCTTTAGGTTTGAGGTACCCTCCTGTCAGAGCTGCTGTTTCAGCTGTGTCCGTCCTCTCTGCTCTCCTCACACCGTCTCACTGACTGGTGTCAACTGTTACTCACATCACATCTTCCGCTCAGCCAAGCTCCAACCTACTGAATATACAGTCCCTGGTACTAAGGTGTCTATGGCTGGGCTTGTTGCAGTTTAATAGACAGACTCTGCAGTTCCCCCCTCCACCCGTGACTATGGAAGCACCACACCTTCTATTTGGGGTGTAGTACCTCCCTGTGGCGTCCCGCCAGAGGGGCGCTACATATACCTTTTTTGCCGTGTGAATAGCAGCCAGTGCAGGCCTTCTTGTGGTGTTGGAGCCGTGCTTATCAGGAGTTATCTCATCCCAGCCCATACAGGAAGTCCTGTTTGTTTTAATAACAAAAAAAAAAAGTGTGCATATATTTAAAAAAAAGGTGTTTGTGTATAATTTTTGTCACAGTAGCGGGGGATAGGTGTGGTCCAGAGGTGGGTTAATGAGTAATTGTACTTTAGGGGAAAGTCACTAGTGGGGAATAGTGGCTCCCGTTAAAGGTCATAGTAACTTTCAGGCGTGGGTCCTGCAAGGTAGGGTTATTAATTATGGGATATTAATACCTCATCTCTGGACTGATGTGTTACAGCCAGGCATAATGGTTGGTTGTGGGATGTGGCTTCTGGACTGGGCTTATTGATGATTAATTATTGTAATATTATGGTATTATTTATTGTTTAATGTTTGGGGACGCCATTTTTTTGGCAGCCCTGGTTGAGTGTGTAAGTAGTAATCAATAAAGGGCTGTTGTGGACATTTTAAACCAAGTCGCAAGCAGTGTTCATATTTTACTTACACAAAGGGTTTTTTGGTTGGGTTATTTAATCAAGGGAATTTAGCGACCAGAAATCCTTCTTAGATTGTCGCTAGAGTGTCGCTAGTTCTTTAGTGACCAGGCGAACTAAGGTTAATTGTGGTTGGTTGTTTTGTACAATACTGTCACGCTAGACTAAAGGGGAGTCCGGCTACTGTGCGTGACAGTGGTGCACGGACCAGCAATGTCCAGCGCACTACTCACAAAACAACAGATGGGGAGACAAATACAGTGAAGGGCCCTGTTCATAGGGAACGGGGAAGAGGTGACCTCCTGCACTCACCCGGGCTGTGGATTGATCTCTCTTCCATCCCTATATAGGTTCTTTAAACCAGGATAACTAGTCCCTCACTGGCCCTGATGTTGGCACTCAATAGGGAATGGCCAGAGGGAGCACTAGTCCCAATCACTGCAATAATAACAAGAGGGAAGGGAAGACAGACAGGCAACTTCTCGCCTGCTGCCTCGCTCCTAGCAAGCAGACAGCTTAGCAGTAGTCAGCACTCGAAGATCCTCCTTCACCTCAGGAAGCTTGACCAGGAATTAGTTTAATCACAAGCAAACCATGCTGGAACCATGTGACCATATAAAGGGGATGGGAGTAATCACAGAGTAGCCACATCTGGACAAAAACAAGCTAGCTTGCTAGCAAACAGAAACTGACATTAACTCCTCAACTACCAAAGGAAAGAAACACGTTTAAAATTAAGTCTCAGGGGGCGTGGCCTGGCCATGGAGAGGAGAGGAAGCTAAAACCGCAGTTTATGCTCCACAAGCTGGTAAAATCTCACCACCAGCCGCAGCAGTGACCACACTGGCACTTTATGCCGGTTAACAGGAGAGGCACTAAGCCCAGCACCCACCCAGGCCCCCCGGTAGCCGGGGTAACCAGCATCCAGTGCTACCTAAGGAGCGCGGAAAAGAAAAGGACGACCAGCTCCACCAGCAAGATGGCGGACCACGTGGGACAGCGCAGCGGGCCGAAGCCGGAGAGAGCCCAACATCAAAAAGATGGAGGAGAGCGAGGAGCCGGCGCGGAAAGTGGGGACCGCCTCCCGGAGCACAGCCGCACAGCTTCCTCCAGCAGACGCTGGCCGGCACGACCAAGCCGTTGCCCTGGCAACACAGACACACACTGTGGCCCCCTGAGAGAGAAGAGAGCCACACATCGACCCCCACACTGCTCAGCCATCCACACAGAAAAGCGGCCACAAGCCCCGGAAGCCGCTGCAGGGGTTCAGTGCGGTCCCCGGAGACAGGAGAGAGGCATACACCCACTCCCACACTGCCAGGCCGCAGGCACAGAAACGTGGCCACACACCCCGGAGGCCGCAGGGGACCACTGCGGCCCCTGGAGAGATGAGAGGGACATACATCCACTCCCACACTACCTGGCCACCGACATAGAAATGCGGCCACACATTCCAGAGGCTGCAGGAGAATGCCGGGGCCCCCAGATGGATGACCGGACCACACATCAAGCACCGCGCACCACAGGACCGACGGGAGGCACATCAGCAGCAGAAGAAGGTAATGGGCGAGGGGGGGGGGAACCGGCCACACAGGGTTTCCACCCCACAGAGTCCCAATTCCGACAGCAGGAATGGTGGGGCCCTGCAGTCCCCAACACCCAGCCCTAAGGGGGACCCACATCCAGCCACAAAGGCCCCAAGACTCCCGTGGCCACCCGGGGCCTAGCAACACCAAGGCCTCACCACACCCTGCATAGTCTAACGCCGGTCCCTGCACAGGCCCAGCTACTGAATGCCTGATCCACATGGCACCCCCACAGGCCCCTCCCCCCCCACGACCCAGGCAGCAGACATTGGGGTTTGGGACGACCTGAGAGCCCGCATCCAATCCATCCCTACTAGAGAGGAGATGGAAGCCTACCTCATCAGACTGGAATCCTCATTCAGGGCAGAGGCAGCGACACTGAGGGGCGAGTGCCAGCAACTGGCTAGGAAAGTTGACTCCTATGAAACCACCAAAGCAGAGATAACAGGCTGTCTAATAACCCTAGAACAGCAGGTATCCCTCCAAACGTCAACATCTGACTACATAATGGACCTAATGGAGGACCTGGAGAACCGTGATAGAAGAAATAATATCAGAGCCCGGGGCCTTCCAGAATCCATCCCCGGCAGGGACTTAGACGCCACACTCCGAGGGTTTCTCAACTCCGTCCGCAACAAGTCCGAAAATACCCCCCCTGGAATTCAACAGGATACATAGATCTTTAGGCCCCCCCACCAGAAGGCGCTAGACCCAGGGACATCATTTGTAGAGTCCATAATTTTAGAGCCAAAGAACCTTACAATTCCAAGGCCACCCAATGCAGCTCATGTAGGACCTGTCCCGCCGCACTCTCCAGAAACGCAGAGCCCTCAGACCACTATTGGAGGTGCTCCGCAGAAGCGATATCCCATACTCATGGGGCTTCCTGTTCCGCCTCCAGGTCCACAGGGTCGGTCAGTCACTCTCACACCCGAGGGACATCTCCGTGTTCCTGGAGAGTCTGGGGATCCCTACCTTTGGAATCCACATCACGGAGTGGCCCGGCACACAGGGGGGAGGGTCCGAGACCCGAGCCCTAGAGAGCGACGACCACGGCATCGAGCAAGAGGGGGGGGGCACAGGGGGCAGGGGGCCTGGGAAGAAGGATCCTGGCCCTACCAGAAGAAGTTGACTCCCACGCAACCCCCACAATGGCACACACCTGCTGATTTGGCAGAGGCCTCTGCTACAGGGAGGCCCAACTGGCCACTTTAATTTGCCTCTCAATTAGCCTTTAATATTGCCTTTATTCTGCCTCTCAATTTGCCTTTTTACTCACCCTTCAAATTAACGAATGAACTGTCGTCTAAGGCTAGTCACGCACTGCAGGGGTTCCCCCCTTTTTCCCATGTGCTGGGAACGGGCGTGACCTCAGAACTCAGAACAAATATCAATCCTCCAATTACAGTTTTCCTCAGCGGGCTCTCCTCCGGGCTTTGGCACACGGTCGGACGGGGAGCCACAATGTGAGTCCAGCCAAACCAGCCTCTTGATTTGCCTCTTGATTTGCCTTTTGACTTGCCTTTTAATTTGCCCTTTGATTTGCCCTTTGATTTGTCCTTTGATTTGCTTTTTGATTTGCCTCTAAATTTGCCTCTTGATTTGCCTTTTGATTTTCTTTTTTGATTTGTCTTTTGGGCTGTGTTCACACATAGCGCTCTTTTTGCGCTTTTTTGCGCTTTTCTCAGCGTTTTCGCTTGCGCGGAGAAACGCCAAAGAGACCCCATATGGATACGTGGGTGCATCCACACATGGCCTGCTTTTGCGGGGCTTCTTCTGCAGGGATGTCGCGGGGGGACTCCTGTACCCTCCTCCCCTCGGTGGCATCTGTCGTGGCCCCATCTGGTCTTGCGGGGCGTTGCGCGCTGCGGAGTCGAATGTGGTGAGTGCCGTGGGTGTTAGGGACGGTGGGAAATTTTGTGCTCGCCCGTCCGCCGTCTGCTCGGCGGCCGGGGGCAGCAGCAGGCGTTGGCCTGCGGGGGCTCTGCGCGGGGTCGTCGACTGTGGTTGGATGCCCGCGGTCTCGTGGTGTGTGTGTCATAGGACGTCGTGTGTCGCGCGGCCGTGGGCGGGGCGGTCGTGGCACCCGATGGCGTCGGGCAGGGTCCTTGCGGGCCTGGTGCCGGCTGCTGCTCCTGGCTGCCGGGCGTGGGGCGGGAGAGTGGAGAGGTCTTCGCTGCTTTTAGTATGCTCGGCATTCTGTACAAATTATTTTGTGGGGTGTGGTGCGCTGCGGGATCGGGTGGGACTGTGGCGGATGTCGTGGAAGGGGGTCTACCTCCCCTGTGACATCAGCGCCGGCTTGTTCCCGCTTGAGTTGCGCATAGTCTGAATGGCGATGGGTAGTCCTAGCGGTTATTATGGGGTCTATGGGAGGGGTGCTCACTAAAAAGCCGAAGGAAGGGAAATATTTTTTTTTTTTGCGGGTGGGCGCTTTCTCCCATGAAAACGCAGCCGAAAATAGCGCTGCGTGCAAACAGCAAAAATGAAAGTCCTTTCGCTTTGCTGTCAAGCACAGGTGCAGGTGGGCATTGGGGTCAAAAGCGCGCGCAGAGGTGCGTGAAAAGTACGCAGAGTGTGAACGAGGCCTTAATTTGCCTTTTTATTTGCCTTTTAATGAGACTTTTAACTTGCCCCTTAATGTGCCTTTTAATTTGCCTCTTAATGTGCCTTTTAATTTGCTTTCTTATTTGCCTTTTAACTTGCCTGTTAATGTGACTTTTAATCTGCCTGTTAATATGCCTTTTAATTTGCTTCTTAATGTGCCTTTTAATCTACCTTTTAATTTACCTTTTAACGTACCTTCTCAACTTGCCTCCTATCTTGCCTTTTTACTTACCCCCTAACTTGCCCCTTAATTTGCCTTTAAAATGCCACTGAATCTGTCTTTTAATTGCCCTTTAATATGTCCCACAAGCCGTCTCCCAACTTGCCATTTAAGGGTGGGGACACACTGGCGCGTATTCCTTCTTTTTTCCCTCTTTTGCGGTTGTCCGGGCTACAGAGCGCTGGACACTCACAAAAGAGCTCCAGGACACTGAGCAACATTGGTCCAACTGCAGTTGTCCTAGTCTCATGCCGATGCATCCATAACCTAACTCACCTCCTAATCCGCGCGCTAAATCAGCTGCTAATTGAGCCCCGCAACATGGGAGAATTTTGGCTGCCAACCCCTTTTCCCGTCCCACACCTGACACACCACTATGTGGCACCTCCTCAGCAGTCACTGCTAATTAGCTACCGTAATATCACCACAATATGAGACCCCAGCGTGGGGAGACTCCACTCCGTTCTGAAAGGTTAACTACCCTAAAGGGGAGCCGCACACTGCTGGCAGGTGCGGCAGTTGTAATAGCGACCCCACCCACACCGCTGACTCCACGCTCGGAGTTGGCGCACTTCCCCGCGAAACTCCTCCATTCCACCACCCCCTCCCTTTCCAGACCACACCCCTTCACACTCTCCCACACACACCCCCACCTCCTCCTCCACATCCGAGTCCCATGGTGACACAACGGGAGGCCTCGGCCCAACCATCGAGCCTAGCTACTCATAGAACGACCAGGGGGACCCCCAACAGCATGGCCACCCTAAATATTGGAATCCTCAACGCAAGAGGACTCAATACCCCCAAAAATGCTCCCAAATCCTTTATGACATGAACGAAAGGCGGACCCAGCTCATACTACTTCAGGAGACACACTTTAAAACAGGGTCCATACCCAACCCAAACAACAAACACTACCTGACATGGCTACACAGCACCAACCCCGACTCCAGATCGAGGAGAGTATTAATCGCAATACACAAAAATCTGTCCCACACGGTACTCGACTCCCAGATCGACCTAGGGGGGAGATATGTGTTCCTTAAACTACGAGTGACCAACACTATTTTAACAGTGGTCAATTGGTACCTACCCAACAGAGACCAAACTAAGGTCGGGAGAGCCTTGCTGACCCGCCTTGCTGACTTCGCCGAGGGGACAACGATAATTGGAGGACCCCACCTGCGACTCCACATCTGGGAGAGGCACAATCCCAACCAGACAGCTGAAAGCCTTCAAAAGGCTCCTCCATACTGGTAGATGTATGGTGGATCCTTAACCCCCAAGGTAGAGACTACACCTACTATTCACATGTACATAACTCTTACAGCCGCATAGACATGTTCCTAGAAGGCCACCACGCCCTCACCTGGGACCCATCTGCCAATATCGGTGAACTATACCTGTCAGATCATGCTCCGACATTCCTAACCCTAACCTTACCAGACTCATCCCAGAAACAATGGACCTGGAGACTTAACGACAACCTCCTAAAAGACAACGTATGTCTGACAGATCTGAAAAACGACACCCCTGCCCCTCAAATGGGAGGCCCTGAAGAGCTACCTGAGGGGAACCATAATAAAAATCGGGACTAGACTCAAAAAGATGCAATCGGAAAAGATCACAGACCTCCTCTCACGAATTCACAGCCTGGAGATGACACATAAGAAGACCCTAGATCAGGAGGCCCTAGCCGAGCTAGTCCTGAAATGACAAGAGCTCAAAATAAACCTTGATAAGAAATTCAAAAGACAGACGGAGAGGTCAAGATGTTACTTTTACAGGGCTACGAACAAGTGCAGCTGACCATTAGCCCGCCTACTACACCCTAGGCCAAACTGCACATGCATCCCCAAGATTAGGTCATCGGGTGGCAAAGACACATACAACCAAGATATTGGAGGTATTTCGATCATACTACAAAGATTTATACAACCTCAAAGATCGATTTTCAGATATGCCACCCGAGAACCTCCTCAGAAGGACTCAGGAATACATTACTTCCACAGCACTCCCCCCCTCAAAGCAGCAGACATCGAGGCCCTTGAAGCCGAGATCACAGAACAAGAGATCTTGAGGGCCATCAACTCCTCTCCAACGTCTAAATGCCCGAGGTCCAACGGGTTCACCCCGACATTCTACAAAACACTCCAGACACAATTACTGCCCCAGATGCAGGCTACCTTCAACTCAATCTCGACTGAAACAAACTTTGCCCCACAATCCCTAGAGGCCCACATAAGTATCTTACCCAAACCGGGGAGGTACCCGAATTTAGCAACCAACTACAGACCTATCTCCCTACTAAACATCGACATATAGCTGTATTCAAAGATCCTGACTAGCCTCTTCGCCCCTCTATTATCAACATAGACCAGGTGGGCTTTGTCAAAGGACGCGAAGCTAGGGACAACAAAATCAAGACCTTATTCCTCATAATTAAGGCGAAACTACAAAAGGTCCCCCTAGGCCTACTATCAATTGATGTTTTATTTTTTAAAATATTTTTATTGAGTTCTCATTTTTAATAACAAGGAAAAGAAGAAAAACAATCCAACCCCCATACCCCCCAGCCATCAATAGTTACAGCGAAAATACATCCAACAATCTCCCAAGACATACAAGGTCGGACATTGATTATTATCAATATTCAATACCTAAAACTACACCATAGTCACATCTCCTAACAGTCATAAGAAATGAAATGGAAAAAGTGTTACGCCTGCCCGGAGTCGCCTGGAGCAGGGGATACCCGTAGCCTTCCCAAGGACCCTTGTAACTCCTCCAGCAGATACCAGGACGATTGCACAAATGGTAGGACTACTGAGTGCAGTTCTGCTGACGATAGCTTAGTGGTTATGAACCCTCTCCAAGTCTCAAAAAACTTCCCCGTCAACGCGTCTTTATCCCTTGCCGCTTCCATTCTACGTGCATTACTGCCTTCAATTCGTTGAGTATACCAGTCATGCCAGGGTTGTGCCCAGATAGCCAGTCCCTCAGGATTAGCCTTTTGGTAACCATTGCTAGAATATGGAGTATTCTAGCAGGTTTGCCTTCCCACACTCCAGATACCGGGAAATGAAACAACCAGGCAAGCATATCCAATGTAACAGTTTTGCCGGTCACCTCCCTCGCTAAGGCTTCCACCCGCTTCCATAGTCTCTGCACCTCCCCCACACAGCCATATACCATGCGCCATATCTGTTTTTGGTTGTCCGCATTTCGGGCATTGTTGTCGTCTATTAGGGAACCTAGCATTCGGGGGTAGGGTGAATCCGTAGATTGCCCTGTGTATGATCCTATATTGTACATCCCTCCATTTTTCGCTGATTATATTTTTCCTCAGTACCTTCCAGCCCCTCAGAATCGTGTCCGCTATATCAGTCCGAGGTATGTACTTTAGCCACCCGCGAAAGATGTTATCCTCCCTTAAGGCCAGAGTCGTGTCTCGTAAACTACCATAAAGGTAAGACACGTTGACAGTCAGAGGGTCCGCTCCCAACCATGTATCCCAGATAGTCAATCTGCATTCCTGTGATACATTCTGAAGGTGTCGAAGGACGTGATGGTGTAACTGCCTGTATTGGATGATATGGTACGGGCGCAATTGGAACCTTTCCAAGACTTCTGACTCCATTAACCACCTTCTGTCAGGTTTGTGTAACAAATCCCCCAATGTGTAAATCCCCTTTTCTTGCCATGATGCAAATAAGGCGTTCTCACGCCCTAGTCTGAATTCTGCGTGGGCCCAAGGATTAAGGTATTTCGACGTTTTCCAGGTCATCATTAACTTCTTTCGAACCGCTTTCCAGCACATAGCCGTATCCCTATAGATGATCATGTTTTTCAGGTGTTTAGGCACGGCCGGCCATGGCGAGTGCAGTAAGCTGGCCGGTTCCCAGGGTCTGCATAGCGCCGCTTCTATGGTATAATTAGAGTATCTGTTGGACTTTTTGAGCCAGTCTATAACGTGACGTAATAAGCACGCCAAATTATATCCCCTGATGTCAGGGAGATTTAGCCCCCCTCCAAGTTTTGGGAGCATTAAGGTGCGACTGGCTATTCTGGCCTTCCGTCCCCTCCAAAGAAAGCTGGAGAAAGCTGTGTTGAGTCTATGCACATCCGCCCTTCGCAGCAGCAGTGGTATAGTCTGCAGCGGATATAGTAACCTGGCGAAGCTAACCATCTTAAGTAGATGGCACCTCCCCAGAAGAGTCAGCGGCAGGTCCCTCCATCTCTCCAATTCCCGCGTGATTTTGGTAATTAAAAGGCCATAGTTCAGGGGGTAAATTTGGCTAGTGTCGCTGCTGAGTATGATGCCCAGGTATTTGATGTGGTGAGTTTTTACTTGTATGCCCTCCATCTCCGCCCCTCCCCTGGCCCCCCCTTCCCCAGGATGGCGACGAGGCTTTCCCAGTTGCAAGATCTCGCATTTAGCTTTATTGAGCTTAAAGCCCGAGAATGTGCCAAAAACCGTGAGTTGCTGAAGCAGTTCCCTTAAGTCCCTCTCCGGTCTATTCATATAGATGATGACATCATCAGCAAATAACGCTGACTTCACCGTCACCCCTCCAATGTTGATGCCCTCGTGTGAATCATTGCCGTTCAAATATCAGGCAAGAGGTTCGATGGCCAGATTGAAGAGCAATGGCGAGAGAGGGCAGCCTTGCCGCGTTCCCTTTTCCAGAGGGAAAGGGGCGGACAGAAAACCGGGGGTGCATATTCTAGCGCTCGGGTTCTCGTATAATGTTTTTAGGAATGTCCTGAACGGGCATTGTAGGCCTATCTTGTCCAATACTAAGTTCAACCAGGACAGATTGACATTGTCGAACTCCTTTTTGGCGTCCAACAAGACCAATGCCGGACGATCATCATGTAGATTCTCTCCATGCCCCACTGAATCCAGCACTAACATAGTTTGTCTGATAATACCCACCGCCGATCTACCCCTAACAAATCCCGCCTGTTGTGGGCCCACAAGAGATGGCAGTAGCCCCGCCAAACAGTCCGCTATAATCTTGGCCAGAATTTTCAGGTCTTGATTTATCAGTGAGATGGGGCGATATCCGGCCGGGTCAGTGGAGCTCACATTTCCCTTTGGCAACAATTTAATGTGTGCCGTGTTAGTGTGGTTCGAGATCTTGCCCCACGCTAGAATGTCATTAAAAAGAGAGACTAAGCAAGGAGCCACCTTGTCGCATAAAGACTTGTAATAGTCGCCGGTAAAACCATCTGGACCCGGAGCTTTATGGGTACTCAGGTTTTTGATAGTCATTTGAACTTCAGCCAAGGAAATCTCAGCGTTCAAGGTGGCCAAGCTGTCCTCAGCTATGGTAGGTAGTGAGACCTTCTCAAGCCAGTCCCCTCCCACCTCCCTTGCATTCTGCACTGTATCCTGTGTATATAGTTTGGCAAAGAATTTGCCTAAATGAGAGTTGATATCTTTTGGTGCATGAAGGATGTTACCCTCGAAGTCCACTAAAGAGGCAAACATCGTGGTCTTGGTTTTACCCCTGGCCAAGTTCGCTAGGATCCTCCCCGCCTTGTCTCCATACTTATAGAGATCTACCTCCCATTGTTCCTTACTCCACTGTTCCCTTCGTTTAGCCCAGACGTCATACTCTCTCTTTGCTCCCACCCATTTTTCCTTTGTTAGCGGTGAAGGGTTGTTTTTAAATTCCTCATATGTGCTTCTTACCGTTGAACTAGCTAGATGGAACTGTTGAAATGTTTTATTTTTTTGAGTGCTGGTGTATGCCATTATTTTCCCTCATGACCGCCTTACTCATTTCCCAGTATAACCGAGAGTCCGTCTCATGGTCTGCATTGTGGAAGACGAAGTCAGACCACCACTCCCCCAGGAGTCTGCCAAAATTGGCGTCCCTTTTAAGATGTGATGGAAAGCGCCATATAAAGTCAGTGCCCCTAATGTGCACGTCTCTTAGATCCAGGGCCACGGGGCTATGGTCGGAAATTACCATATTTTCAATACCCACTCTGTCCACTCTAGCCAATAAGTGGTTGCTGAGTAGAAAGAAATCAATACGAGACCAGGACCCGTGGGCATGGGAGTAATGAGTGAATTTCCGGTCTAGGGGGTGGTGTATCCGCCACACATCATGCAATGCCAGTCCCCTCGTCAGCGTATGTAGCGGGCTCAACGATCGGCCGTCAGGGGTGGAAGCAGTATTCAACTGGTCGCGTTGCCTATCTTCGCCCCCAGAGAAGACACTATTGAAGTCCCCTCCCACGATCCGGAGATGCTCTGCAGGTGGGAGAAGAAGGCATCTTGCGACTGGTTAGGGGCATATATGTTCGTGATACTAAGACGCCCCGCCGGGCTATCTAAAACCAGCCGCACATACCTTCCCTCATCGTCTTTAGTTTCAGAAATAATTGTACAGGGGAAATTTTTATGGATAAGTATCAGTACCCCTGCCTTCCTCCCCACCGATCCAGAGCCGTGCACCACCCCCACCCATAACCTGTGCATTCTAAAAAATTCCGTGTCTTGAAGATGCGTCTCTTGTAGGAGAGCCACATCTGTTTTCAATCTCTTGAGATGTTTGAGTACCATCGAGCGTTTCTCGGGTGACCTGAGGCCCTTAACATTCCAGGACAACAGGTTAACCATGATCAAGAAACAATCGATGGGATATGTCAACCCCCGCTATGTCCAGGGATGTTTCGATTAGATCGCTGAAAAATAAGCACACTGTACAAGATGGCTGTAATAACATAAATTCACGCCCCCCACTCCCCCTGTAACCACTCAACAAGCAGTCTAGTGACCACATACCGAACAATCCAATAGAACAAAATCCTTCCCCCTCCCATCTTCTCCCCTCCCCAAAACTATTCAAATAAAGGATTTGGACTTCCATATTCTGAAGGGCACACCTCTCCAACACTCCCGCCCTGCGGCCGTAGTGTATGTCGAGATAGTCAGCACCGTGCACTGGAGTCAATCGATACCTATTAACAGTAGTATAACCGCATTGTTGTCATTATCAAAAACATTAACACTTCCCAAGAGTCGGTTAAGGCATCTAGTGTGCAATTGCCCAGATAACGCAGACCAGGATACGAGATCCGTAAGACATGACTTCGGTCCCTCCTGGCGCAAAAAATAAGGAAAAACAACAAAGGGAAAAGAGTCACCATATGTTCTGTGGCACCCTGGCACCTGTTGGGCACCACAGAAATCCTTAGGTACAATGGAGTAAGTAACAGCACAGCAAAACCACAACACAAACAACACTTAGAACACCTGGTTTCACCCCGAGCCTCTAGGGGGAGCTACCACTGGTCACTTGAGCCAGTTCCCCCTATAAATAGAGTCTTGGAGGGAGAAACTTCAGAGTGTGGTAGACGCTACAAGAGCTGCCTGCCTGTGTGAAACCTCCACCCTATGAGGAACACACTAGGCCCATCCAGCCTGTTAGCCAGTGGAGATCCCTGCAATTGGGATAATAGGAAGAAGGAGATCACCTCTCAGGAATACAGAGTTAATCCAACTCTTTCCAAATCATCCGGTTACTGGAACCGAAGCTGTGGAAGCTACAAAGCCCTCACAGAGAACCAGCATACTACACAGGGAGTCTAGCCCCCTGTTCACCTGTCGCACCTACCAGTGAGAGCCCAGGGAAGAAGGTAGAATTATCATCACCCTTTTACAGTGCCCTCAGTGCTGACAACCAGGTGAAATCCGTTCCATTGAACAAACTGCCCGGTCCGGAAGGATTCCATATCCACCCGACCTGAGCACCAGAAGTAGAGAAAGGAAGCCTAACACTGCTTGCTGTGAAACTCCAGAAGTGCCAACTTCACTATCCCGGTCCGAGTGTACCTGACTACCCACCAGTAAAGGTACCTAAAAGAGACTTTGTGTGGTTGTCCATTACTCCTGGGTTCAGCGCGCAGCATCCCGCAGCTGCCTCACAACATCTTGCGCAGCTCCCGGCTCCGGGGATTCCCGCTCATCCTGTGGGGAGCGTTCCATCTCGCTGTGTACCATCCCCCGGAGACCCGAACAGCGCTGGTAAAGTTACCAGAACACCCGCAGGTGGCGTCACGAAGACAAATCACCCCACTGTTCCGCCATTCCCCTATTGATCTGGACCACCGGGCCTACACCACCGCAGGCGCGGTTCCGTGACTGGAGGAGAAACAACGCCCGCTACGTGTACCCCCGGCTACGGTGAGTCAGTTCCGTTCAAGTCCCATCATGGAGCTCCGCATCCCTCGGTCCAAGCTCAGAGTCCGTACGACGTCTCCCTCCAATTCCGTCACGTCGCTTGGACCTCTGTTCGTTTGGCGAGCGTGGCCCAGTGCTAGTCTCCCCCTCAGACCCCCGAGAAGAGCCTTCTCGTGGCCCAGGGGTCTCTGGACGTGAATTCTCGCCCCCTCCTTGGGTTCCAATGTGGTGCTCCCGTTGTCCTCCATGGTGGCTCCCAGCCGGGTTCCGTTGGGTCAAGCTCCTAAGGGCCTCCTCAGGACTATGATGCACCCTGGTGGAGCCATCCGGACCCCTATATTTCAGAATGGCCGGATACAGGAGTTGGAATCATACATTGCGTTTGTACAAAATACTGCACACCTCCCCAAAGGCTCTCCGCTTTCTCGCGACCTCAGGAGAGTAGTCTCCGAACAGTAGGACCTTGTGTCCTCTGATGATTAGAGGGGTCCGTAAGCTCTTGTAGGAGCGTAGGAGATTCTCCTTGTCCCGATAATTTAGATAGTAAGCAATAGTTTGTCTGGGCTTCCCTCTCCCCTGGGATGGAGAGCCTGGTTTGATTATGTGGTCTGGCAGGGGGCCTATGCGGTGAGCTCTTTCTACCATGCAAGGGCCCCTGCTCCCCAAAATCCGCGGGAGGTCAGTCTCAAATATGTCCAGCAATGCAGAGGGGGCGATGGTCTCGGGAAGCCCCACCAGGCGCAGATTGTTGCGGCGGGAACGATTTTCTAAGTCCTCCAGCTTATTGACTGTACGTTCCTCCCTCTCTTTATAGGAAGAAACTTGTTGTTCCAGCCAGACTACCTTATCTTCGGTGTCTGACAGTCTTTTCTCCAGAACTGTAAGCCTGGATTCCTGTACAGCAGCATCTGCTTTAACGTCTCTGAGGGATTCCTGCAGCAGTTCCTTTATCATATTCTTAAACAGATGCCTCAGCTCCCCTGCTAACTGAGAGGAGACCTCAGTGGCCAGGAGCTTATAGTCTATAGAGGACCCAGGCCCGCGCCCCTCCGCTCCCTCCAGCGTCTCACCTCCCCCCCGCCGCTGCTTCGTCCTGGGTGTCCTCCAGCCTCTCTCCCTTGTGATCAGGGCTGTAATTTGTTTGCTGCCTCCTTGCCTCTGCTGTTTGCCCCACTCTGTGCCATCTTGGAGGAGGAGGGCCCGGTCTGCTTCGTCGCCATCTCCGCCGCAGCCCGTCTGCCGCCGGTGTTCCGGAGCCACCGGCGCATGCAGGGATGATGCAGTGACTGGTAAGTGTGCCTCCGGTACCGGTTTTCAGCGGTTTGCACGCCTTTTTTAGCAGGTTAGCGGCCGCGGGTTTGGGAGCTCATCCCCTTACGTCCTCACCCATCAGGCCGGAAACCGGAAGTCGATGTTGTTTTAAATGGAGATCCAGAAGACAGATTATTCTGGTTTAAAGAGTATATCCCAATA
Organism: Allobates femoralis; assembly: GCA_033576535.1. Classification (NCBI taxonomy): domain Eukaryota; kingdom Metazoa; phylum Chordata; class Amphibia; order Anura; family Aromobatidae; genus Allobates; species Allobates femoralis. Next base: position 104,412,727 of record JARQOC010000009.1, on the reverse strand, counting down.
GTTCATATGCTGAGTAAACTGATAGACCGGTGAGATGATTAATAAATCAGGTTCTTCCTGCTAAGAGATTTCATAATTGTCAGGAGATTATATGAAGCAGAGCTTGTCTCCCTCAGTGCATCAGCACCATTCAACTCCAGAGCAGTCCCTCCTGTCACCAATAGTTTCAGCAAGGTTCCTTAGATGACAATAAGGGGCTCTTTTCCAAGCAGCTGCAGAGGTGAGGTCTGTATGCTGTGTCCCTCATTAATGGCTGCTTGGGCAGAAATGAGCTCCTCTCTCTGGCTCCCGCACTTCTTTTATCTTATCTCTTCTCCCTGCTGATTTGATGGAGTCTCCTCACAGAGCCCGATGATATCACAGTATGTATCAGGGATTTGCGGGCTGGCAGTGTAGGGAGGAATTCAGACAGTCTGAAGCAGGGAGGAAGGGGAGTGCAGCATTCACCAACCTGAGGAAAGAGTTTAGAGGCTCTGCAAGCTTTAAAATCCAGATCCTCCGAGTCCCTGGTGTTGTGGACTGCAGCTGGTGTATCTTTGATGGCAGATTATGTGTTCTCTGAGGCTGGATGGCTCGGATGGTGGAGTGTGGCAGGAAGCTGTGTCAGATGCAACCTCCCTGGTCAGCGGCCATCTTGGATCTCTATCAATTGATGTTGAAAAAGCCTTTGACAAAGTCCACTGGGGCTTCAAAAGGAGGCGCTGATACAGATTGGTCTCGGCCCCAAATTCCTACACAAATTGCTTTCCCTTTACTCCGCACCATCAGCTAAGGTCCGAGTTAATGGCTCCCTGTCGGCCCCGTTCATGATCAGCAACGGAACTCGACAGGGGTGCCCCCTATGCCCCCTCCTCTTCGTGGTAGTCATAGAACACCTGGCCAACGCCATTAGAGGAAATAATGACATCCACGGACTCCAGACTGGCTCGTACCACCACAAGTCGGCCCTATACGCCGACGACCTCCTCCTCTACATCTCCCAACCACGGATCTCGATCCCTTGTATCCTATGAGAGTTCGAGACCTTTGGCTCCTTAAGCAACTTCAAAATAAATTTCTCCAAGTCAGAGGCATTGAATATATCTCTAGCCACAAAAGACATATCTTCCCTAAAATCAAGCTTCCCCTTTAAGTGGAAAGATGAAACCATTAAATATCTAGGCGTACATATTGCCTCAGACCTGTCGAAATTATACCTGCTCAACTACCAGCCTCTCCTCTCCCAACTTGAAACACAACTGGCCACATATTGGATATTGCAAATATCCAGGCTGGGGAGGATAAACGTAATACGGATGCACATCCTCCCCTGACTCCTATACGCAGACTGTCCCCGTACTACCCCACAGAGACTTCTTCTCGAAATTATGCTCTCTGATAAGGAAATTCATGTGGAAAGGAGAGAGGCCAAGGGTGCACAGAAAAATTTTATCCTACCCCCCCGGAAACAGGAGGACTGGGACTACCAGACCCCCACAGATACTTTATAGCGACATCCCTGGTCCGTCTAATTGAATGGCAATACCGATCCCACTCCAAACGCTGGGTGACCCTGGAACAAGAAGGGGTGAGGGTCCCTTACGGTACCTCCCATGGCTACGCCCCCTAGACCCTCAACAGATTGATGACCTGCAGCCTCACCAAAGACACCCTGCGAATATGGCAAACTTACACCAATGGGACACCAGAGAGGAGGTCACTAAGCCCATTCTCCCCTCTCTTCTCAAACCCCGCCTTCCACCCAGGGATGCACAGACACACGTTCCTCTGCTGGACAAGAGCAGAGGACGTCTGCATAGGACACATCCTACACCTAGGTGAACTGCCCCCCCTTCGAAACATTTCAGCGACATCTGACCCTCAAGCCACTACAGAGGTTCGAATTCCTCCAACTGCAATCCTACCTCACCTTGGCAGCACAATCAGGCGGGATCAGACAACTCCCCTCCCCTATGGAGGAACTATTTACACGTGACTTTCCCCCCTCCCATGCAGTCTCTGAGATACACCACACTATCTCAGGAGAGAGGGTGGCCAACAAATGCTCTTTCCAACTGGCCTGGGAGAAGGAACTGGGTAGAGAGATCTCTCAGCCTGAATTGAAGAAAAGCTTCCTATTTATACACAAGATGGCGAACACATGCCCAGCCCAGGAAAGAAATTACAAAATACTATATAGGTGGTACCGCTGCCCAGACCGCCTCCACGTAATCTTCCCCTCAGTCCTAAGCACGTGTTGGCGATGCGGAACAGAGGAGGGAACCGTGCTCCACATATGGTGGAACTGCTCAGCAATCAGGGGCTTATGGGAAGGGATGTTCCAAAATTGTAACGTCATCACGGACAAACGATTGGTTGGCAACCCCGAGATGGCCTTGCTGTCGGTATACCCCGGGTCAGTAAAGAACATTAAAAGGGACATTCTACGCTTCTGCATGTCGGCTGCTCGCTCAATCATCCCATACTACTGGAAATCATCAGAAAAACTGCCATAGCCGACTGGTGCACGGAAATGCTGGACATTTGCCGGATGGAGGAGCTGGAGGCTGACAGCACTGGCTCGAGGGACAGACACAGCATTACCTGGATGGAATGGATCTTGTTTAAGGATTCCCCCAACTTCACTAAACTATTCCTACAGCAATACTGAGCCAAGGCCACACAGTACTGGAAGGAGACACAAGGGACCCGGACGTCCCCCACCAACCTCCCCCCAACTCCCCTCCCCCCCAGCGATACACCCATCCCCGAACTCCCTAAACCCCCGCCATTCTCCATTCCCTGTAGTCCTTTGTTTCCTCTTCCCTCTTTAACTTTTCTTTCTCCTCCCTTTTTCTCAGCAAACTTCATACACCCCACCGCCCCACACTCTCCCACCACCACTGGCCCCTTCGACCCACTCAAGGAAACAAGGATGAGTACTAATACTCTAGCCACACCTGCAACCCCCCGGCCTCCTGTGACCTGGGGATTTTCCAGAACCAAATAGGAGACCTCACAGACCACTCCTCCTGGGACCAGCTGACTCAATAGAATACCCCCGAGGTTCAACGGCTGCAGGGCACCAACGATAACCCTCAAATCTTAGGGCCCTTGTATACCTCTTCTCCCTCCTCCCCTTTCCCGCATGGTATACCCCCTGTTCCCCTTTCCCTCCCTCACCTTGTGGCACCCCACTATGTCGGTGCCACATAGGGGTACTGCACCCGTAAAAGAGGTGTAGTAACCCCAGCTGCAAGTGGATTTCACGATGGTAGGCGGAACCCTAAGCCCACACCCCACACTAGATCATGCAGTGGGAGGGAACCCGGGAGGGTTTATAGTGACCTCCAGGGGGAACTAGAGAGGGAAGTCTAGGACTCAGGAGCCAGGCAGTGGGCCTGAGGGAGGAAGGAGGGTTCCTCAGCTGAGGACCCAGGAGAAAGGAAGCTTCCCAGGTGAAGACAGCTAGCCTGGGGGAAGAGAGAGGCTCGGAGGGAGTCCAACCCCGGCAGCTTACCGGGTACCAGAACCCACACCTGTAGGAACCTTTAAGGACTACAGAAAATCCGATACACGGGGGTATATCAATATACGGCTCTGATTCTCAAGCGACCATAAGAGGGAACCAGACACTGCCAGGCCGAGCCGCAGTGATCATAAGAGAGTTACCCGACGGGAGCAAGAGAAAGACAGTGAGAGACAGCAGCAGGTCAGATCTACTACATGAGATCAGAATTCACCAAACTACTGGGAAGCAGGAAAGAATTGGAACAAGGAAGGCACACGCTGAGGGTTCCATCCAGCTACCAGAGATCCGCTTGCAGTCACCCGTAGCCACTTGTCATTTAAGATCTTACTGCACTGAGGACTGTAATAATATTGCTGAAGTTCCAGTAAAGTACCGGGGTGAAGTGACTTTTGACTCTGCTGCATCTTAGTTACACAAACTCATTCCTTTCACAGATTTCCTGCCCCAGAGGTCCCAGTCCTGCCTGCGGAGGACTACACCATCTCAGCCGCATTACCACCAACCTCCGGAGGACTGGAGTGGCGCTGGTGATATCTCACCAGGTACTGCAGGTGGCGACACATCTCTTTTCTGGCGTCACGAACAGGATCCCGTGCCCGCTACTATCGGGTACTGTGCGCCTTAAACTTGGACTTGGACTTAAAACTGACTTTTTCTGCCATTGCTTGGAACCAAAAAATGGGTTCCTGCCATTATCGCACGAGGACCCAAGATGGTGCGGTAGCCATGTACTAAACACCATGTGCAGGCCCGGGGGTACCTCAGCCCCTTGAAGAAGGAGGACCTAGACGGAGGCGCCAAACAGTGTGGCTGCCCCGATTGCCATCAATCAATCAGGCGGGCGGCCTACAGGAAGTTCCCAGGGAGTGCCCGCCCATAGTTGGACAAACCAGAAAAGAAGGACAGAAACAACAAAGCTCCTTTGTACCCGGCAGCATGGCGGCACCCCGGTGGAGAGATATAGTGTGAGAGTTGGAGCAGCAGACCCGCTCCGAGCAAGGCGATCCGGCAGCGGCGTCCCTCTTGACAATGGAGGGGGATGCTGACTACTGGTGGGATGCTTTCACCCGGCTCCGCCAAGAAATGGAATAGACTTTGACTTGGGTGCGTAGGCTGTGGAGTGCCGAGTGGACATTTGAACTGTCCTCTAGGAGAACGACCCTCGAGGCACAGGAGGCGGCGGTGGGCGAACGAGCGGTTGAAGAGTACCGCGCCTCCTTACCACCCGTCGCACCACCCGTCCAGACCCGGGACACGGGAGTCCAGACTGAACCCCTGACTCCACCACCATTTTAAGCTCCGCGGAGACGTGGGTGACATCAAGAGTTTACAGCAGCAGCTCGCCACCCCCACAGTACCAGTCGCTACAGTGAACCCGGCCAGCCATGGATGAAAGAGACGAGGTGGCGATACAGAGGCAGCGAGAGGATTGGTACCAGCGAAAGCAAGCCACCAGGAGACTGTGAGATGAAGCCAGAGCTCAGCCCCCACTTCCAATCGAACTATGTAAAACTGGAACCATTATCTCCATCTACCAGGAGGATGGATGGGGTTTCTTACGTGAACCAGGACTGATAGACGACGTCTTCTTTTCCCGTCCGGGATGTGGAGTCATTTCTGCGAAAAGGACATCTGAGACGAGACCTGTATAGAGGTGAGCAGGTGACCTACGAACGTTACCCCGGCCTGTTAGGCTGGTTTGCCATTTGGATTGCCCATTCAGATCATTAACTTTTCATTTGTAATAGACTCCCGTTGCGAGACATTGCCCCAGTAAATAGCCCCTCACCTTTGCTTTTACACCTTTCCCTTTTGCAAGTTTTTGAATGAAGAGTATGTCCCCATTTATCCAATGACCCCAATGACTTTATATCTGAACTGTCCCTTTGTTGAATAATGTGTGCCGAAAGAATAGCGGCCCAGTGGTGATAACACACACTGGACTGTGCTGGACTATAGATTACCGCTGGGCTAACATACCTAGTACCGGTCCGGTTGGGCCGAGGTAATAATGTGTTTTATTTGTGTAACGTTCCAAGTCATGAGCCTCCCAGAAATGGGAAGAAATTTACGCTTGCTTGAATATAAAGAGTTACCTGTTGATGTTGATGATGCATATATAAAACTGTTTTCACTTCTCCGTAGACAAGTGTTGATACTCGTGGACGAGTATATTCCATCAAGGGGGTATGTGGTGCCCCACTATGTCGGTGCCACAGAGGGTTACTGCACCCATAAAAGAGGTGTAGTAACCCCAGCTGCAAGTGTATTTCAGGATGGTAGGCGGAACCCAAAACCCACACCCCACACTAGAGCATGCAGTGGGAGGAACCCGGGAGGGTATATAGTGACCTCCAGGGGGAACTAGAGAGGGCAGTCTACGACTCAGGAGCCAGGCAGTGGACCTGAGGAAGGAAGGAGGGCTCCTCGGCTGAGGACCCAGGAGAAAGGAAGCTTCCCAGGTGAAGACAGCTAGCCTGGGGGAAGAGAGAGGCTCGGAGGGAGTCCAACCCCGGCAGCCTACCGGGTACTGGAGCCCACACCTGTAGGAACCTTTAAGGACTACAGAAAATCCGATGCACGGGGGTATATCAATATACGGCCCTGATTCTCAAGCGACCATAAGAGGGGACCAGACACCGCCAGGCTAAGGAGCAGTGATCACAAGAGAGTTACCCGATGGGAGCAAGAGAAAGAAAGTGAGAGACAGCAGGAGGTCAGATCTACTACATGAGATCAGATTTCACCAAACTACTGGGAAGCAGGAAAGAATTGTAACAAGGAAGGCACACGCTGAGGGTTCCGTCCAGCTACCAGAGATTCGCTTGCAGTCACCCGTAGCCACTTGTCATTTAAGATCTTACTGCACTGAGGACTGTAATAATATTGCTGAAGTTCCAGTAAAGTACCCGGGTGAAGTGACTTTTGACTCTGCTGCATCTTATTTCCATGAACTCATTCCTTTCACAGATTTCCTGCCCTGGAGGTCCCAGTCCTGCCTGCGGAGGTCTACACCATCTCAGCCGCATTACCACCGACCTCCAGAGGACTGGAGCGGTGCTGGTGATATCTCACCAGGTAGTGCAGGTGGCGACACAACCTCAACATCGTAACCCTGAAAGAGTTATAGATTTTCCCAGTGTCACAAATGCATACCAGCTTGCTCTCCATATAGTTATTGATTTTTCCCATTGTTACAAATGTATGCCAGATTCCACTCTTTATTGACATTTTGTAACATGAAAACATGCATAAGATGTACCTGCCACAACTCTTTTTGTAATAAAAAATGATTGAAGTCTCAGTAAAGACAGAGGTCCCAAACTAGTCTCCAAAGTAGAGAGACCATTATGATAAATACCTCAAGATGTGGAGTTAAGGGAAACAAAAGGGGTTGTCAGAATGATGAATGCACAAAAAGAGCAAAGAGAAGTGACAGATGCTGCACCTCTGGGACTTATGGTGAGTAGGAGCCAAAAGAATTTAATTTGACCGGACCTTCCGCTCAGACTCAGGACCCAGACATGCAGTGTTCCAAAATCGTGGAGGATCAGGCAGCGACTGCCAAGTGATTGTGTCCCTCAGAGGTTGAGTGCAGGAATTCCTGGGTGGCATCCGACTTCAACTAGTGGTTACTCAAAGATTCCTCTTGGTTACCAAAGGTCTGAGAGCTCTAGAGAGTGGGCTGTAGATGTGTTGCAGAGGAGTGTTGTCTTGTTTGCATACCAATTTGCCCTAAATCCTTGTGAGTTTGATGAAGTGTCCAAAAAGACTTTGATTCTGCATACATATCATGAGAGGGATGAGTGTATCTTCAGAAACACAAGTGCCAGAGAAGCAGTTGGCTGTTAAATTAACTGTTACTGTTGCAGATGAAACCTTATTCATGAGAAAAAGTAGTTTCCTCAACATGCATGAGAATCCCCATCTGTTTGAAATTTCAAGTAAAGTTCCTATGTTGACAAGAAAACCTGAAGTGCCTGTGTAGTCATACAAGAAAGGGAACTGCACTTCAAACTCAGACTGCTCATTCAGGGCTGCGCAGCCGATACAGCTTGGCATCGCCTGCGACTACGAAGACCCACGTCGTCCCACAACAATTGGCGTAGTCAGCAGGATCACTTTTTGTGTCATTGGAACCAAGGCCCTTCTTGCAGGGTGAATTTAAGATGAAGTGCTGCCACCAATATGCACCTGAAGAGAACTCAAAATGGCTACAACCGTGTGGAGGAAAAAATCAACTCTTCATGGAAAAATATATTGCAATCTGGTATCAATCACTGAGGATTCTCAGATCGCAATATATTTTTCTATCTACTGGCTAACACGGTATAAATATTCTTTACCTTATCAACCCTTCATGGGCATTCCTGACATGCTGTGGCACAAATGTTTAGCTGACCCTTGAGAGGATCCACGAACGATGCTCAGCCCCAATGGGCGCAGCTGGTGAGAGAACCCATGGCTGAGGGTGAATGGGTGGGATAGTCGGAAAAGATGCCACCCTGCAGGGTGCAGTCCAGAAAATGGAGGCTTCCTTTGGAGACCGGTCTGTGACCATTGTTGTCTCGTCAGAGAAGGAAGATGAAGTTTGCAAATACTGAGTTGAAAACTATGGAGATGGCTCTGCTGGAGGTCTGTGGGGCAGCTGGTGGTCACAAGCCTCACCTAATGGAAACAATGTGGGTGGTGGCCTTGCAGAAACTAGTGGAGGAGGTAAGCATGAGGTTTCATCCTTCCATGAGGTGGAGTGGCAGAGGCAGATCCATCATCTTGCCCGGGAGTTAGGCGGATGCAGGATGGGTGAGGCTGAGACCAACTGGGCATGGGCCCAGCCATTGGAGAGGGCGGTGCTTCCCCCAGTGGAGCAGTTTCAGGAGTTGGCCATCAAAGGGGTAGTCATCTGATATGACCCGGTCTGGGGCCATGGCTACATTGAAGTGACTTTCTCAGGGGGCTTTCTCAGCACTGCCTGGGCTGAAGGTCGCAGTTGCTCATAGTGCTCTGCTGCTAGATAGTCTCAGGGGGTCGCAGTGGCTGCTTCTGCATGGGCATTCCCTGCAACCTGTAGGAGAGATGGAAGCAACTTGGGGAACTCCAACAGGCCCTGTGGGTTTGGGTCCAGCTGGCTGGCCAACCAAGAGAAGCCTGGCCTCCACCTGATGCTATATTCTCTCCCAGTCAGCTTCCTCCTGCCACTTCTCAAAGTTGTTGGCGGTAGCAACCAAACTTACACAAACCGCGAACCACCCATTCCTGCCCGTCACCATCATGAAGGTGAGCCGCTCCACCACAAGGATTGTGCAGAGTCTTTTGGTTAGATGGTCAGGCATCAGGGTGGACCATTTGACATAGCACAGTACTTTGTTCAACTAGAAATTCAAAACCCCCCGGGTGGCAGAATGCCACCACCTTACCTCAGGTATATCAGTCATTGAAATGGTTGGTCTTAGGCCCATGCAACTACTCTCGGGCGATGGCATCAGCGAGCTGAATCTCCTCAAGAAAGGAGGGGTTCTTCATGCCGTACCGGATAGTTTCTTGGAGGGGTAGGGGTCCCCACATGGTATTCTCCCAGTAGAAGGCCTCTGACCACAGTGCTACACACATTTGTGAAACAGGGCTTCTGCCTCTTCTACCTCCTCCTATTTATCATCCTCCTCAGTTCCTCATCATCCTCATCATGCTCCTAGTTCTAGTGGATTTGCTGATGCAGTAGCTGCGGCACCGGCTGCAGGTGTAATACAGCCAGGCATGCTACAAGATCATCTTTAGTCTCGCATCTGATGCTCCTGGATGGCATGGGGAATGGGTCACCTCCTGACTGTGAGCTCCTCAGGTCCTCCTCTGGCATCCGAGGCCAGCACTGGATCCGTACCTCACTGGATATGAGGCCCAATGTGGGTAGCACGGTGGAGCTTCAGGTCCTGTATGTATCCATGTTGTCCTGTGCAGGCCTCTCCAGTTTTGTCCCTGGGGTGGTAAGGAAAATGATATCCTCCAGAGCAGGCATATATTGCGGGGGATCCACAGCCAAACTGCAAACTGCAGGCACACATTAGCAAACAGTAACTGTAGCAAAGCGTAGCTGCCTTGAACTGCACTGCACTGCTAAGATGGTGCCGAGCTCTACGGTGACTCCTGTTTGCTTGCCTAGGGGCCTGCCTCTTCCAGTGCCAGGAGTCATGCACAAACAATTAGGGTATCATCACACCTGGCCATATTGGTGGCGATTTAATAGGCGATGCAGGAGCGTGGCCTATCGCCGCCAACAGCGCCGGTGTACACATCGCCCCATGTAACATGGCGATCACTGATGTTACAGGCGATAGGAGCCATAGGGTACCTTTCCACACGGCTACATTTGTAGCTTGTCACCAGGTAACTTACTGGTTGCAGTGAAATCATGGATACATGGTTCTATCTTGTTGCTGTGTACAAATGGAATCATGTATCCATGATTTCACTGCAACCAGTAAGTTAACTGGTGACAAGCTACAAATGTAGCCGTGTGTAAAGGTACCCATAGGGTACCTTTACACGCCGCTACGGCAGGATGGATGCATCCCGCTACAGGCTACAAATGTAGCTTGTAGCGCCAATATAGCCCGTCGTAGCGGCGTCTGAAGACGTGACGATACAGCCGGCAACAGATACATCTGTTTACGACCTCTGCTCGAAAACAGAGAGCTACAAAGCCGATGGTAGCAAGATGCATCGGCGTGTAAAGACGTTACGGAAGGGAACTCTGGACACCCTGCGATGTAGCTGCAATGTAGCTAAGGCGTGACCCTGGCTCCGTGTTACCGCGCCCCATGTGCGATCATTGGTGGAAGCTGCTGCATGACGATTGGTAGTCGCTGCATAGGGAGGCATATTTAAGGAGCTGACGAGTCACACTACACAATCGATCGAGCGTGCTGTATTACTCAGCCTCCTGCGTTGCCTGCCCAATCAGGATGTTATTGCTTTGTCCTATCAGCATACGGACGGCTCGTAATCCACAATTGTGGCACGCCTATGTGCTGGCCCTGCTGCACCAGGTACGCCCATAGTAGCTGGTTATAGCGGTGTGTAAATGAGCTACAGATGGCTACTTGAGACACCCGACGATGTATCTAGCTATAGATGTCACGTAGCGTAGCGCACCTTATGGCGGCGTGTAAAGGTGATGCGTTGAGCGTTTGTAACCGTTTGAGCGTGCTCGTGCACGTGAAGTAGCGGGATGCATCCATCCTGCCGTAGCGGCGTGTAAAGGTACCCATAGGCTCCCATGTTAAAGGATCACCGCTGGGGTTTGTGGACACCCCAGCGTCGATGCTGTCTGTAACATCGCCGGTGTGTCCCGGAGATATCGCCGCATTTAAAGACTCGACAGCGACGCTGGCGGGGCGTCAAAAACGTGCGCGCTCCCGTGCGTCACCGTTGATATCTCTGGTGATGTCACCTGGTGTGATGGTACCCTAAATTATTGGTAGAGATGAGCCATCACCCTAGTGTATATTCGTCGAATGTTCGTCGAACACCGTCGAACACCGTCAAATTCCATTGAAAACAATGGCAGGCAAACACAAACACATACAAACACATAGAAAACACCTTCTAAAGTGTCCAAAAGGTGACAAACTACTCAGAAGATACAACAAACATATGGAAAAGTGACAAGTACATATAAAAATGCGAAAAGAAAAGAGAGAGATGAGTAAAAAGGGATGGAGACACAGATATAGCATGTCATGCCCTTCCAAAATCAGTTTTTACTCCAGTATTAGTAAGGCATCATGCAAACAATGAGTATTTGGTGAGTTCAACTTCAGTATTTGTAAGGCCTGGTGCATACTATGAGTATTTGGTGAGGTTTTTATGTCGAGCCCACTGGAACGGGGTACTCGGTACCGGACCGGGTCGCTACTGGGGGATCTCACGGAGGTCCTGGTCCGGACCGTGTACCGGGCCCTGGCAGGTAAAAGGGGAATATTTACAGGGGATTAAATGTTTGTCGTGATGCCACCCACTGCTTGTGGTCAATAGTGGGACCACCGCTGCTGCCGAATCTCCGGGGATGATGTTAAAGCAGCTAAGGAGGGAATAGTTCTCAGCGGGTAGAGCTGGGTTCCCCGGGGCAGTGATGATGTTAGAGTGTAAGCGGGTAGTGGATGCAATACACTTACTGTCTTGCTGCTGCACCTTTCCTCTCTCCAGGGTTCAGAGCTGACAAGCTGTGGCTCCCCAGCTGCAGGTTGTATTCCTCTGCGGTCCTGTTGGAGGGAATCATATGCAGGCAGTGGAGAATCATGCAAGGGAGTCATAAGCAGGGTTCACCGTGTTTACTTCTCAGTTTGCTCAATATAACAGCTCAGTTACAGTTCACAGTACAAGTCTTTACACGGGCACCACTCTCCCCTTCGGGTTCCTTTACTCCCTGCAGCCAGGTTGTTCCTCTCTGTGACCCCTCACTCTTTCTCTGTCCTTTCCAGACTTTTCTCTCTCTTTTCTCACTTGGTGTGCATCTCCAGACAATATGGCGGTGGCTCGGACCCCTGTGGGCCCTCATGGTTGCTACTGAGCCGCCTGTCCTTTTGGGGAAGGAACTCTAACTTGAAACTGGAGTTCCCCGTCGGTTAATCTGGGGAAACTGGGTAGATCTTTGGTCCCCTTCAGAGCCGACACTCTGCTATCAGCCTAGCTTCCAATAGTCCTCCTGGTTGAGGCTCTATCAGGCTCCCTTCTACAGTGTGCTTCGGGTTCAATAGGAGGGCTACTCCACCTGCAGTGGGTCGTCTCAGCTGTGTTACCAGGACCTAATATCACTGGTCCTCTCTTCCCTCACACTCCTGGGGTGCTTGCTCCGGATGGGCTTTCTCTCTGTGGCTCGCACTGGCTCTCCAGATTCTGCCCTCCTTACACCGCACTCCTCCAGGACGTGTGCTCCTTGTCTGTACTGCTCAGCCTACCTCGGCCTACTGACTCATTCCTCCTCCCCTTCTCTATTTCTACCCTCTGTCACCTGACTTGCTTGCTAGCCCACCCACTGTCTCTAAACCCACAACCCCTTGCCCGCCTAGAGTCCCGGGCTCCGGGTTGGGTGCTGCCCTCTAGTGGTTGTGTGGGGTGTCTGTGAGGGTGTTGTGGTGCAACTGTCTTTCTATCTTACCTGGCTGCAGTTCCCTATGTGGCCTCCTGGTCGCAGGGGCGCCACATTTACCTCACTATCTGTTTTTCCTCTTGCAGATGATGACTATTTGGTGATTTTTCCTTCAGTATCTGTATGGCCATGTTCAGACGATGATTATTTGGTGCATTTTACTTCAGTATCTGTAAGGCCACGTTCAGAAGATAAGTATTTGGTGAGTGTTACTTCAGTATCTGTAAGGCCTCGTGCAGGCGATGAGTATTTTGTGAGTTTTACTTCAGTATCTGTAAGGCTTTGTGGAGGAGATGAGTATTTGTAGAGTTTTACTTCAGTATCTGTAAGGTCACGTCCAGAAGATGAGTACCGTATATACTCGCGTATAAGCCGAGTTTTTCAGCCCAAAAATTGGGCTGAAAAGTCCCCCCCTCGGTTTATACGCGAGTCATACAGGCCCCCCTCATAGTTTGGCGCCCCCACCTCAGAGGATGGCCCCCCCCCGCATGCAGCGCTGCGCACATACATTACCAGGATATCAGCTGTCACCCTCCGGTGGCGGATCGCGGCTCCTGGGCTCTGGGCTCCATCTTCCTCTGTGTCTTCCTGCTTGTCACGTGACCGGCCGGCGTCGCGATGACGTCATCGCGATGAGCCCCGGCCACAAAGCAGGAAGACACAGAGGAAGATGGAGCCCGGAGCCCAGGAGCCGTGATCCGCCACCGGAGGGTGACAGCTGATATCCTGGTAATGTATGTGCGCAGCGCTGCATGCGAGGGGGGGCCATCCTGTGAGGTGGGGGCGCCAAACTATGAGGGGGGCCAGTGTAAAGGCACACTGCTGGGGCAGTATACTGTGAAGGGGACCTGTATACCACTCTGCTGGGGCAGTATACTGTGCAGGGGACCTGTATACCACTCTGCTGGGGCTGTATACTGTGCTGGGGCCCTGTATATACCACCACTGCTGGGGCCCTGTATATACCACCACTGCTGGACCCTGTATATACCACCACTGCTGGGGCCCTGTATATACCACCACTGCTGGGGCCCTGTATATACTACCACTGCTGGGGCCCTGTATATACTACCACTGCTGGGGCCCTGTATATACTACCACTGCTGGGGCCCTGTATATACTACCACTGCTGGGGCCCTGTATATACTACCACTGCTGGGGCCCTGTATATACTACCACTGCTGGGGCCCTGTATATACCACTGCTGGGGCCCTGTATATACTACCACTGCTGGGGCCCTGTATATACTACCACTGCTGGGGCCCTGTATATGCCACTGATGGGGCCCTGTATATACCACTGCTGGGGCCCTGTATACTACCACTGGGGAGGCTGCTGTATACTACCACTGGGGAGGCCTGTATACCACTGGGAGGGCCTGTATACCACACTGCTGGGGGCTTTATACCTTGTGCTGGGGTCCACCCTCGGCTTATACACGAGTCAATAGGTTTTCCCAGGTTTTGGGGGCAAAAGTAGGGGGGTCGGCTTATACATGGGTCGGCTTATACACGAGTATATACGGTATTTGTTGACTTTTACTTCAGTATCTGTAAGGCCATGTTCAGACAATGATTATTTGGTGCATTTTACTTCAGTATCTGTAAGGCCACATTCAGAAGATGAGTATTTGGTGAGTGTTACTTCAGTATCTGTAAGGCTTTGTGGAGGCGATGAGTATTTGTTGAGTTTTACTTCAGTATCTGTAAGGCCACGTTCAGACGATGATTATTTGGTGCATTTTACTTCAGTATCTATAAGGCCTCGTGCAGGCGATGAGTATTTGGTGAGTTTTACTTCAGTATCTGTAAGGCTTCGTGGAGGCGATGAGTATTTGTTGAGTTTTATGTCAGTGTTTGTAGAGCCTCGTGCACACGCTGAGTATTTGGTGTTTTTTACCTCAGCATCTGTAAGGCCTCGTGCACACGCTGAGCATTGTGTGTCACATTTAGGGGACTGCAACAATAGTCTCCATTTTTTCCAAAAAATTGGGCACAGACACCACTTCAGTGGCATCAATTGCCCCACAGTTGCAAGCTTAAAATTGTTGGTGAGGTGACTTTCATGCAGTACATTCCAAAATCCAAAAACCTTTAGTCTCCCCATGTTATCTGAAAGATTTATTACTAAAATGTAAGTAGAGGCCAAAAAATCAATAGTTTGAGTAGTTCATGAATGAGCCGCCACATGGATATGAAGCAAAAGTAGCAGTGGGAAGCTCACTGTGCTACAATGCGGCCTAGCGGGCCAGGCCAACCACCGTCTGGCCCATCAAGCGCATTATTATTATTATTATTATTATTTATAGAGCACCATTCATTCCATGGTGTTGTACATGAGAAAGGGTTACATACAGACAAGTTATAAATACAATGAACAAAGTGACAGACTGATACAGAGGGGAGAGAGGACCCTACCCTTGCAGGCTTACATTCTACAAGGCAATAGGAGGGAAACAGTAGGTTGGGTCTGCTCGGGTGGTGCTGGAGCACAAGGTCCGGTGGTGGTGGAGCTCTGGGTCCAGTGGTGTTGAGGCGGCACTGTGGTCATTGCAGGTTGTAAAATCGCTCCAGGACCAAGTGCCTCCAGGTCTGCGCTGCTGCCTCGAGGATGTAACAAAGACACCGGGATGCTTTGAATAAACTCTTTTTCTGCTTTATTTCCAACGCGTTTCAGAGCACAAATCCCAGGGAATGACCTGAGGAAGGAGCTGGGATTTGTGCTCCGAAACGCGTCGGAAATAAAGCAGAAAAAGATTTTATTCAAAGCATCCCGGTGTCTTTGTTACATCCTCGAGGCAGCAGCTTGGACCTGGAGGCACTTGGTCCTGGAGTGATTTTACATTCCCACATCGTGGAAGTTCGGTCCTTGCGGCAGCTGCTAAGTTTGAGCGATCAAGCTGGTTGTGAGCTTTACAACCAAACCAGGTGAGCAAATTTTGAACTACAAGTTACCAATCTCATAAGTGGGATAAGACCCTATGCGCATTTTTTGTTTTTATAGATTGCTGGTTGTAGGCTGTTCTGAAGATATGGGTTTTCGGGTTCCGCTTGAAGGTTCTGAGTGTAGGGGACAGTCGGATGTGTTGGGGTGCAGAGTTCCAGAGGATGAAAGATGCTCGGGCGAAGTCTTGCAGGCGGTTAGATGAGGAACGTACAAGTGTGGAGGAAAGAAGGAGGTCTTGGGAGGATCGAAGATTACGAGTTGGATGATATCGGGAGATTAGTTCAGAGATATATGGGGGGATAGATTGTGGATGGCTTTGTAAGTCAATGTTAGTAGTTTGAATTGGATACGCTGGTGAATTGGGAGCCAGTGGAGGGATTTGCAGAGGGGAGACGTGGAGAAATAGCGAGGAGAGAGGCGGATTAGTCAGGCAGCAGAGTTAAGGACAGATTGGAGAGGTGCAAGAGTGTTAGCACGAAGGCCACAGAGTAGGAGGTTGCAGTAGTCAAGGTGGGTGATGATGAGGGCATGCATGAGTAGTTTAGCAGATTGGGGGTTGAGGAAGGGACGGATTCTGGCAATGTTTTTGAGTTGGAGGTGGCAGGAGGTGGCAAGGGCTTGGATGTGCGGTTTGAAGGACAAGGCAGAGTCAAGTGTTACTCCGAGGCAGCAGACTTCAGGTACAGGTCAAAGTGTGATGTCATTTATTGTGATAGATAAGTCTGGCAAGGAAGGTGTGTGAGATGGAGGAAAGATAATGAGTTCGGTTTTGTCTACATTGAGTTTTAGGAAGCGGGAGGAGAAGAAGGAGGATATGGCTGATAAACACTCTGGTATTCTGGACAGCAAAGAGGTGACATCTGGGCCAGAGAGGTAGATCTGAGTGTCATCAGTGTACAGGTGATACTGGAAGCCATGGGACTTTATGAGTTGTCCGAGACCAAGAGTATAGATTGAAAAAAGGAGGGGCCCGAGGACAGAGCCTTGAGGGACCCCAACAGAGAGTGGATGGGGTGAGGAGGTTGTGTGGGTGTGGGAGACACTAAATGTGCGGTTGGAAAGATAGGAGGAGATCCAGGAGAGAGCAAGGTCAGTGATGCCAATGGAAGAGAGGATCTGTAATAAGAGTCAGTGGTCGACTGTGTCGAATGCAGAGGACAGGTCTAAAAGGTGGAGGATGAAGAACTGTCTGTTAGCTTTGGCCGTGAGTAAGTCGTTAGTAATTTTGGTCAGTTTCAGTAGAGTGGTGAGGGCAGAAGCCGGATTGAAGGTCTTCAAACAGAGGGTGGGATGACAGTACAGTGTGGACATGCTTTTCGAGGAGTTTTGAAGCGAACGGGAGCAGAGATATGGGCCAGTAGCTGGATGTGGACGTGGGGTCAAGAGATGGCTTCTTTAAGATAGGTGTAATTGTTGCATGTTTGAAATCAGTAGGAAAAGTGACAGAAGTTAGTGATAGGTTGAAGAGGTGGGTTAGGGCTGGGATAAGTGTTGTGATGAGGTGGTATAGGATAGGGTCCAGTGCACAAGTGGTGAGGTGCGATCTGGAAAGGAGGTGTGCAAGTTCTCCTTCAGTGATGGTTGGGAGGAGGGTTAGTGGGGGAGAGGATTGATCCGGTATATATGGGGGTTGCTGTGGTTGGGTAGCAAAGACTTGTCTGGTCTGGTCGATCTTGTTGGTGAAGTATGTTGCAAAGTCTTCTGCAGAGATACGAGAAGTAGGAGGGGGCAGTGGGGGGTGGAGGATTGAGTTGAATGTGTTGAATAATTGCCTGAGGTTGTGGGACAAAGAGGATATGAGGGTGATGAAGTAATTCTGTTTAGTGGTGGTAAGTGCTGACTTGAATTTGAGAAGTGCTTGTTTGAATGCTGTGTAGTGTTCTTGTGAGTGTGTTTTCTTCCAGCGCCGCTCTGCAACCCTAGTCACTCGCCGCAGATTTTTAGAGATATCTGTGTGCCAGGGTTGTCTGTTGATTCTTCGTGTTTTGCCATGAATGAGAGGGGCAACTGCATCAATAACTGATGTGAGTGTAGAGTTATAGAAAGCTGCGGCATTATCTGTGTCATGGAGTGAGGATATGGATGATAGTGGTAAAATGGTGTTTGAGAGTGTGTGAGTGTCAAGATGTGTGAGCTTTCTGCGAGGGTGTACGAGTTGGGGACATGGGTGGCAGATGAGGAGGACAAGGATGAGAAGGTAAGTAGATGTGGTCAGAGAGGAGGAGACGGGAGGTTGTGGGTTTAGTTAGGGAGCAGAGGCGGGCAAAGATAAGGTCTAGTGTATGTCCGTCTGTGTGGGTGGCTGTGGAGGACCATTGAGAGAGGCCAAAGGATGAGACAAGTGACAGGAGTTTGGAGGCTGTTGACTGGTGGGTGTCAATGGGGATGTTGAAGTCGCCCATTATGATGGTGGGAATGTCAGCAGATAGAAAGTATAGTAGCCAGATGGAGAATTGGTCAAAGAAGGTAGTGGTGGAACCTGGTGGTCGATAAATGACGGCCACTTGTAGGTTGGAAGGAGGGTAGATACGGATAGAGTGCACTTCAAAAGATGAGAGGATGTGGTCAGCTGTGGAGACCAAGTGTCATCAATGCTTGTCTCCACTTAACCTGCAGCCACGGAAGGACGTGTGCGCCAATGCTGCAATGCTGGGTGCAGCCCTCCGCTGGGGCAATGTGACACACTTGCCTTGCATGGCTCACGTCTTAAACCTGCAAACGTGAGATAAATGCGCGTGGTCACATGATCGCATTTAAACAGGAAGAGCGGGGAGGACGCCGGTATTAGAAGCCGCAGGGCACGCAGACGCAGCAGCTGGAGGACCCGGGTGCCTGGAGTTCGAGGGGTGAGATGGATCACTGCTGGGGGGGGGGGCGCTCTGTATATATATAGGGTGGGGCGCCTCTGTATACATGGGGGGGCCTCTTTATACATGGGGGGGGCCTCTGTATACATGGGGGTGGCGCCTCTGTATACATGGGGGGGCCTCTGTATACATGGGGGGCCTTTGTATACATGGACAGTGAGACAGCAGGGGAGCTGTATACCACTGCTGGGCCTGTATACCACTGCTGGGGCTGTATACCACTGCTGGGGCTGTATAGCACTGCCGAGGGGCCTGTATACCACTCCTGGGACTGTATACCACTGCTGGGACTGTATACAACTGCTGGAACTGTATACCACTGCTGGGGCTGTATACCACTGCTGGGGCTGTATAGCACTGCAGAGGGACCTGTATACCACTGCTGGGTCTGTATATCACTGCTGGGACTGTATACCACTGCTGGGGCTGTATACCACTGCTGGGGCTGTATAGCACTGCCGAGGGGTTGGTATACCACTGCTGGGTCTGTATACCACTGCTGGGCCTGTATACCCATCCTGGGGGCTGTATACCACTGATGAGGGGCCTCTATACCACTGATGAGGGGCCTGTATACCACTGCTGGGGACTGTATATCACTGATGAGGGGCCTGTATACCACTGATGAGGGGCCTGTATACCACTGCTGGGGACTGTATATCAGTGATGGCGGCAACTGTATACTAGTTATGGCCACTATATACCAGTGATGGCTGCTATATACAGGGATGGTGGGCTATATACCAGTGATAGGAGGCTTTATAACAGGACGGTGGCCTGCTGCATTGGTAGATTACTGTTTCTATTTAAAATACAAGTTCAACATTTTATTCGTATCTATTTCAATTTTTAAAATTTTTCAGTACCGGTAGCTGCTGCATTGTCCACCCTAGGCTTATACGCGAGTCAATAGGTTTTCCCAGTTTTTGGGGGCAAAAGTAGGGAGGTCGGCTTATACACGGTTCGGCTTATACACGAGTATATATGGTAATTGTAGAAGGGATGGCCTTGCATGCTGCTGACCCTCTCCAATAATAAAGGTTTGCTCACCAAAAAAAAAAATAAATAAATAATAATAATAAAATAAAATATGTTCTAAAAATTTTCTCCAAAAAATATTAAGCTCTCTTAAACAGATGTTTTAAGGACATTGTAAGCTTCCTGGACTTCACAGCTGCTGCCACATCTGGCACTGTTTCCAAAATTCACACATTGCAGGTGTCAAAAAGACCTTCAAATTCCAGGAAGCTTAAAAAAATGTATTTAAAGCTCAATAAAATTCTACAGCTTGAAACAATAGTAGACCCGATGGGGGAACACGTCTGACTGTAAGGTTAGGTACTGTTCTCAGCCAACGGGTCTTCCCGAGCATTTTAACCCCAATCAGGGAATGTTTTACATTTCAAACTTTTTACCCGAACAAAGATGCATTCAGCATTTTTTTGGGTAAATTGCTCGGGTTTCCAATCCCAAACAAAATCTGCCATATTTGAACTTGATAGTTGGCTCATCTCTCGTCACAATGTAGAGCCCAGTCTCACAAAAACTTACCATCCATGCCAAAGACAGAAAACCAAATGCACTTACAGGACAATGACCCTAAATATACTTCAGAAGTACTGAGAAATGGATAGCAACAAAGCATGGGGGATTTCTGAAGTGGCAGCAATGAGTCTGGATCTAGATCTCATTGAACACCTGTGGAGAACCTGTGTTGGATGAAGACAACCAACAAATATGAGAGACCTGGAGCAGTTTACAAAAAAAGTCTAAAATTCCAGCTGAGAGGCGTTAAAAGCTTGCTGATGGTTATAGGAAGCAATTGATTGCAGTTATTTATTTCAAAGGGGGTGTAACCACATGTTAAGTTGAGGGTGCAATTTTGTTTGACCCATTTTTGGAGTCTTTTGTGAAATTATGTCCAATTTTCCTTTTTATCCTTTATTTTTGTGTTGGTCCAATTCACAAAAAGAAAATAAACATGTATATGACAATACAAGTAATTGCAACATATTCCTGCAGAAATACTTCATTTTCTGAAATAATTTCAAGGGTATAAAGACTTTTTTGCCCATGACTGTACATATTTGTAAACTATACACTATTGTATATGCTATATACTACATACATTATATCTAATATATAAAGCTGAATGTGTGTGTGTATGTATGTGTGTATGTATGTCCGGGATTGGCATCTACACCGTCGCAACTACAGACACAAAATTTTGCACAGTCACACGTCTGGACCCCGAGAGCGTCATAGGCTATGTTGTGAGGCGAAATTTTAACCCCGCACGTTCCAGTTTACCAAACAATTTTGCCCCTATCTACATAATGGGGAAAAAGTGAATGGAAAAGTGTTGGAGGAAAATCGACAGCTGTCAGCTATAGCCACAAAATTTTGCACAATCACACATCTGGACCGCGGGAGCGTCATAGGCTATGTTGTGAGGCGAAATTTTAACCCCGCGCATTCCAATTCACCAAACAATTTTGCCCCTATCTACATAATGGGGGAAAAAGGGAAAAGGAAAGTGTTGGAGGAAAATCGACAGCTGTCTGCTATAGCCACAAAATTTTGCACAGTCACACGTCTGGACCCCGAGAGTATCATAGGCTATGTTGTGAGGCGAAATTTTAACCCTGAGCGTTCCACCAAACAATTTTGACCCTATCTGCATAATGGGGAAAAAGTGAAAGGAAATGTGTTGTAGGCAAATTGACAGCTACCAGATGTGAACAAGGGGGACTTAAAGAATGAGAGTGATGCCGCCAAACAGTATATACCATACGGTTGCTAAGGTGGAGCCCCGACATAGGATACTCACCACACACGGGGATATGAACACACACACAAAATGCGCCTCACACTACCACGTGCTTGAACACATATACTACCCTCAGCACACATTTCACCACACATACACCAACCTCGCCACATAATCGCCCTAAAACACACACAAGTCTGGTATTATCCTTCAACAATAAAAATCTGATTAATAAGCAGCAAAACTACAAGAGAAACAAATGTACCATATAGGAAATACGGCAGCTGTCAGACACATGACCTGTCTATTATGTGTATGTGTGAGCTAATATATACTGTCAGGGGGGAGGGTTTCCTGTTGCCTGGGGATTTATCAGGCTGTCAATAGCAACAAATCACAGCTCAGCTTCTATTTTGCTACTGTTAATCTGAGCTCTAAATGGTTAATTTAGACAACAAAGGGCATTCTCAGTAAAGCTTCTGTGAGGTAATAGGATGTCTGTAAGGTAATAGGATGTCAGTTAGGGTGTGTTGGTGGAAAGGCTGATGTCAGTCACATTACCTCTATGTGAGAGGATATAGAAACTGCCAGTTACAGACTATTTTTACCACAATAATGCCTCATAAGAAAAGGAGTTCCTTGGCACGAATGTCAGCTGATGCAAAAAGAAAAGCTGCATTACGGGTGAGTGAAAAATGTGAAGACCGAGAAACAAGGCTGACACACATGAGAACAGCAGCTGCTTCCTCAAGGGCCAATGAACTTTCTGAGGAGAGGGAAGCGAGGCTTGCAGACATGAGAACAGCAGCTGCTTCCTCAAGGGCCAATGAACTTTCTGAGGAGAGGGAAGCGAGGCTTGCAGACATGAGAACAGCAGCTGCTTCCTCAAGGGCCAATGAACTTTCTGAGGAGAGGGAAGCGAGGCTTGCAGACATGAGAACAGCAGCTGCTTCCTCAAGGGCCAATGAACTTTCTGAGGAGAGGGAAGCGAGGCTTGCAGACATGAAAACAAGAGCTGCTTCCTCAAGGGCCAATGAACTTTCTGAGGAGAGGGAAACGAGGATCCACCAAAGCTGTGTAATGGAACAAGACTCTTGATTAAGAACCTGTTTCCACATGTAATTGAGGCAACCATTTTGACCGGATGTGCCACAGGAGATGATGTTTTCATTCCAACAATTCCTCTTATTCCATCTGATTTGCCTTTTGATTTTAAACGCCTCCAGTTTCCTGTTCGACTGGTTTTTGCTATGTCCATCAACAAGGCTCAGGGACAGTCTTTGAAAGTAGTTGGAATTGATTTACAATCTCCATGCTTTTCTCATGGTCAACTTTATGTGGCCTGTTCAAGAGTTGGCACAGCCAAAAATCTGTTCGTCTTTGCACCTGAAGGAGGAACTAAGAATGTCGTCTATCAAAAGGCTCTCGAATAAGGAGTAGAAGATTACTTCACATTACTTGGCCAATTTAGTTAAATCTGTGTGGAATATCTGTGGTGTTGAAATATATGTTGTGAAATGCTTCTATTAGCTTAGTTTTTGCCTTTTAATAATTACATTTCTATCGATTTGTTTTGTGGTTTTTGTGTGCTGAATACATTTTTGTTAACACATTCTATTTTGTTAACAGCAGTTATTAACCCGGGCGAAGCCGGGTAGTACAGCTAGTAGACTATATATTCCACACTTATATCCATTATATACACTATATACCACATACAAACTTATGTACAATTACAAATTAAAAGAATCTACAAATCTCTTAGTAGTCTGTGCACAGGTAAGAAAATGTACACTGCCCAAAAGGTGAAATGAAGACCAAAATATCATATTTCAGATTGCCTTTCCTCACTAAACAGAATCGGTTATGTCTCCAAAAGCTGTTACCCTGCAGATATGGTTTTGATCTGTCCTTTAACAGGAGTTCAAAAACTGCCCGGCCACCAATCTGAGAGCTCTTCCCTGGCAATAAGTGACAGCTGTCTCTGCAGTACTTACAGCCGCTGTTCACTATGAGCTGAGCGATGACTAAGGCGGCGTTCACACACAGGCTATTTTTTTAATTTACGTAGTGCTATTAACTGCAGCGCTTTTTAGCACTTCATAAATGCCGTGAACGCAGGTTTATTCACACGTTCCATCTTTTTGTGGATGAGCTTTGCAGGGCAAAAGAATGAACGTGTAAATTATTTGCGCCTTTTTAGGCACCCTTTTCACTCACCTAGCCGCTGATCCCCTGGAGATATCCTTCACACCAATTCCATAGCATCTTGCACAGGATCTTAAACAGAACCATGTGACTGGGCGAAGTCACCGGTGAAATGTTGCTGCAGGGTCCTAGAGCCCGCCGCTTACTGCGGGCCCGGCAGGGAGGAGAAGACACCTGCGATCTACGGGGGAGTACGGCAAGGTAAGTAAAAGTGTGGCGAAAAAGCGCAGGCCGTTCAAACACAGAGTGCTGCATTCTGTGAGGATGCGCTATTGGTGCAGTTTACACCAAAAGCACATCCTCACAAATACGCTGTGTGTGAACGCAGCCTTAAGCCAAACTAACTGCGCCTCTATGACTGAAAGCGGGAGGCTGCCAGAGGAATAAAGTTAATTTCCTACCCATAACCGTACTTCAGAGCAGCTGGTGGGTAGCTTTGGAATGCTATTACCTGCAGATGGAATAAAGCTCCCAACTGAGCGCTGAAAGCATTGCAAAATGGGATGTGAACACTGCCTAAAAGACAGAACAAGGAATAGAAATATAGGATTTCCAGTATATTTTGTTCATTTTGCTCCTGTATCTTTGCAATACATTATTTTACCCACTAGAGGTCACAATACTACTAAAAAGAAAATTACATTTAAACTTAAATGTGTGTAGAAAATTGCGTAATATAATAATAAAATATTAATCAACAGAGGGATGTGACAATAATGTCCATAACCTAAGGAGGCAGAATTTCCTTAAGTGCGTTGTTCCCCCCAATGCTATGAAAATCTCATTTGCTATAACATTATAAATGTGGATTGGTCAAGATTCAGGCAATAGATTGATAATATAACACTGAGAATGGGGTTATCTTTGACTGGACAACATGCACATACAAATAGTTTAGTGGGACTTACAGATTCATTTAAATACCTAATTGCAGTTCTGTTCCAGCTCATCAATAGTGATCTCTCGACCAGCAAAATTGCCAAACTCCATCATGAGTGGCCACGACAGTTGGAAGAATATAGAATAAAGTCCATGCATCCATTCAAAAGCCAAATGGTGGATGTCTAGGCAAAAAGTTGGAATGAACAATCGGCACATCACAAGGTCTATCAGTTCTGGTGTGACAAACACAGCAGAGGAAGAGGCTTATATGCTTCATAATAGTGAGATCACAGACGTCCATGCAAGCACCGTGCGATGCACATTACACAAGTCTGGAATGGTGGCGCGAAAATATATGAAAAAGCCTCGATTTCAAAAGCGTCATAGGAAGCATCAGCTAAAGTTTGCCAAGAAGTATGAAAAGTGGATAGTAGAAGGGTGGAAATGGGTGATTTTGAGTGAGGAGATGAAAGTCAATAGACGGTTCTGATGGATGCAAATGGGTTTGGAGGAAATGAGGGAAAAAGGGTCTAATGGATTGAGAAGTTGAAGGAACTGTCAAGTTCACTGGAGGAAGCCTAATGATATGGATTTCTTTCACCGCTAAAGACATTAGATACTGTACTTGACCAGGATTGATGGTGGTCTTAATGCTGAGCTACATGTGAGTATTCTACAAGACCGGTTGATTTTCCCCATTGGGGGCCATGGGGTACTCGGAACCGGGCCCTCTCGACCTCTCGACGTTGTCAGGGCTGTGGGATGTCACGGTGGTATGACTGGATCCGTGGTACCCGGTGGGTGGTCAGTTAAATTGGAGGCAAAAGGGTAATAGTAGAAAGCAAAAAATAAAAATAAAATATAATAAAGAGAGTTTGTCTTGATGCCACCCATGGAAGGCGGCTGGTAGGGGCTGCTGCTGCTATGCGGGACCTCTGGGGACGATGGAGTTACAGTTGTGATGGTTTAGCTCCCCATGGGAGGAGTGGATCCCCAGGGCATCTGGAGTTGAGGTGACTTGGGGTGAGGGAGGCCAGCAGGGAAGAGCTGGCTGCTGGCAGGGTCAGGACAGGTCCCCTGCAAGGCCTTGCAATCTGTGCAGTTTGACAGTCTACCGCTCAACAGGCGCAGGCAGGAAATAAGAGTCTCACACACAGTCTGAGTTCCAACATGGTTTATTCTGCTTTTTTGGTCAGGCACTTTAAGTTACAGCACAAGTACAGTGGCGACCTGGGTAGTCCTTGACAACCAGGATGGCTTGCCCAGTGCACCCCCTTTGTATTCCTTTCCTCTTGGGCTCCTCTCTCTACCAGCACTGCCTGTTCTCCTCCTTCCTGCACGTGCCTCTGCACACAGAGCCCCGATCCAGCAGCCTTCTTGAGCGACTGGCGGATTTCCTGGACCTAATATGGCTGCCTTCTCTGTGCTGTGACAGGAGTTGACCACAGCTCTTGGAGACCTCGTTGCCCCTGGTTCTGTGGTTGGAGCTTGGAGCCTCCTCGCCACCTTCAGGGCTGGCCCCTGATTCTTGCCCTGTCTTTCCAGTCCACTGCAGATTAAGGTATGCGGGTGGATCGCTCACTGCCCGCGCCCCTAGGACTCTCTCTGACTTCCTGCAGTCTGTAGCCTCGGGATCCAGGATAGGCCTCATCATGGTTTGGGCCTCTGGGTCTGTGCTCTCTGTATTCTCTGTACCATGTTCTAATCCAACTAACCACCCACTTCCCATTGTGTCTTCCTTTTGTCCTCTTCCTTTCCCTAACCGCTTCCTGCTCACTTCTCCACCACCACCTGCCTCCTCCTGCATTCCCATAGCTGCCTGAGCCATCCCACTACCAGGGTTCACCCGCTAGCTCTAGGACCGGGTGTGTTGGGTGTGTTTATGGGTGACTGGACTTACCGATCCTGGTTGCCGAAAACATATAGTGGCGACCGGACCACAGGGGTGTCACAGGGTTACTTTTGTCCACTCGTGTACTATGTGTATAAAAAGCATGATGTAGTGCTCCAGCAGGACAGTGACCCAGAAACATATGTCAAGATGCGCAAAGAAATGGTTCAATGCCAATGAAGTAAAGGTGCTGGGTTGCCCCCACAGTCCCCTGACCTCAACACAATTGAACACTTGTGGGTAGAGTTGAATAAATAGCTGTATACATACCCAAGAGAGTCGACCAGTATGTGCCAACAACAGGAATGTTTAGTAGAGACCTGAGATAAGATTTCAGTTGAGACATATTTGAATCTGATTGCCCAGAAGTATTGAAAGCCAAGGGTGGATTTACAAAATCTAACAAAAAATTAAATGTAGGTTTTTAGGAGCAAAACAGTAACAATGCAGTGACATGAAAAGAATCTGCATAACTAATCATATGCTAAATACTTACAAGTCAAATTTATGTATGAGATATTAAAGATGATTGTCTACAAAAAGAAGGTTGTTTCACGCTCAAAGCTGTAGTGGATGGTGAGATATGGAGCCTGAAAGTCGAAAGCTCACAACATTGTTACTCGTTTGCTCATTACTCTGTGTCCCTAATCCTGGGCCCATTCTGGTATATCTGCCTCATGTTATGCTATTTTTTTGACATGTAAAATAAAAAAAAAAGATTCTACTCACCTTCTCCAGCGCATGGTGTCCTCTTCTGATGCCGGAAACTGACTTTGGCATGTAATCAGCGAGCAGCACATGACCTCAGCTGCTGGCCAAACATATGTTAATCTAAAATGAAACTTTTGCCGTTCCCCATGCCATGCTCATAATTCCACCCACCCTCAGGTGCTCACATCAGTGATATTAAAAATCTGCACAGTCTTTTACTATAACTGACCTTGGTGCAAGATGTGAGCAAGATTTTGAGCATGGGAGCAGTGAATATTCAGTTTGGATTAATATCTTGAGTAGCCGGTGCATGACAGCAAGAAACCCCACTCTGTCTCCAGCCTTCTGTGGCCCCACTCCACCGCGCCCTCCCCCCCGTGAGCCAGGTAGTACGTTTGGACTATAAGATGCACTCCCATTTTCCTCCCAAATTTTATTTATTTTTTTATTTATTTATTTTTTTAAAGTGTGTTTTATAGTCTGAAAATATGATAAAGGCTTTTTTTTCCCAGGGACAAGTTATAATTTTGAAATGTGCCATTCTCTTCAGCATATTATGTACAACTAGATGGTGGCCCGATTCTAACGCATCGGGTATTCTAGAATATGTATGTACAGTGTTGGCCAAAAGTATTGACACCCCTGCAATTCTGTCAGATAATTCTCAGTTTCTTCCTGCAAATGATTGCAATCACAAATGTTTTGGTATTATTATCTTCATTTAATTTGTCTTCAATGAAAAAAACACAATAAGAATTGTCCTAAAGCCAAATTGGATATAGTTCCACACCAAACATAAAAAAGGGGGTGGACAAAAGTATTGGCACTGTTAGAAAAATCATGTGATGCTTCTCTAATTTGTGTAATTAACAGCACCTGTAACTTACCTGTGGCACCTAACAGGTGTTGGCAATAACTAAATCACACTTGCAGCCAGTTGATATGGATTAAAGTTGACTCAACCTCTGTCCTGTGTCCTTGTGTGTACCACATTGAGCATGGAGAAAAGAAAGAAGACCAAAGAACTGCCTGAGGACTTGAGAAACCAAATTGTGAGGAAGCATGAGCAATCTCAAGGCTACAAGTCCATCTCCAAAGACCTGAATGTTCCTGTGTCTACCGTGCGCAGTGTCATCAAGAAGTTTAAAGCCCATGGCACTGTGGCTAACCTCCCTAGAAGTGGACGGAAAAGAAAAATAGACGAGAGATTTCAACGCAAGATTGTTCGGATGGTGAATAAAGAACCTCGACTAACATCCAAACAAGTACAAGCTGCCCTGCAGTCCGAGGGTACAACAGTGTCAACCCGTACTATCCGTCGGTGTCTGAATGAAAAGGGACTGTATGGTAGGAGACCCAGGAAGACCCCACTTCTTAACCCGAGACATAAAAAAGCCAGGCTGGACTTTGCCAAAACTTACCTGAGAAAGCCTAAAACGTTTTGGAAGAATATTCTCTCTTTTTGGGCAAAGGCATCAACATAGAGTTTACAGGAGAAAAAAAGAGGCATTCAAAGAAAAGAACACGGTCCCTAAGGTCAAACATGGCGGAGGTTCCCTGATGTTTTGGGGTTGCTTTGCTGTCTCTGGCACTGGACTGCTTGACTGTGTGCATGGCATTATGAAGTCTGAAGACTCCCTCAGAGGTCATGGGTCTTCCAGCAGGACAATGACCCAAAACACACTTCAAAAAGCACTAGAAAATGGTTTGAGATAAAGCACTGGAGACTTCTAAGGTGGCCAGCAATGAGTCCAGACCTGAATCCCATAGAACACCTGTGGAGAGATCTAAAAATGGCAGTTTGGAGAAGGCACCCTTCAAATATCAGGGACCTGGAGCAGTTTGCCAAAGAAGAGCATTGTAAGAAACTCATTGATGGTTACCGGAAGCGGTTGATCGCAGTTATTTTGGCTAAAGGTTGTGCAACCAAGTATTAGGCTGAGGGTGCCAATACTTTTGTCCGGCCCATTTTTGGAGTTTTGTGTGAAATGATCAATGTTTTGCTTTTTGCTTCATTCTCTTTTGCGTTTTTTCATTTAAGACAAATTAAATGAAGATAATAATAACAAAGAATTTGTGATTGCAATCATTTTCAGGAAGAAACTGAGTATTATCTGACAGAATTGCAGGGGTGTCAATACTATTGGCCACAACTGTAGTTGACATGCTGTGACTGACAGAACTTATTCAGTCAACGTGAGTGAACTACATCATATATATATATATATATAAAAATATACTCTGCAGCACTCGATTACTACCAATGATGTACATATGCTAATAAGCTATATATATATATATATATGAGAAAAAAGTTAAAAACGTACGTTTTTTTTCAAAAAACTCAAAATCTTATCTTTTTATTTCTGAAGTTCTTGGTACACACATTGGCAAACGTAAGTTTTTAAACTTTTTTCTCATATATTATTATTATTATTATTAATTTATATAGCGCCATTATATTCCATGGCGCTTTACATGTTAAAAAGGGCAGACTAGGACAAGTAACAATAGAAGTAACAATAAATGTTGACAATTCAGTTGTACAGAAACAAGAGGGAGAAATCCTGTCCACAAAGGCTCACAGTCTACGAGGGGCGGGTGGGGATACAGTAGGAGGGGGAAATTCCAGTCATGAGGTGGTGTGGTGGACCGGGTCTTATTGCAGGTGGTAGGCTTGGCGGAATAGGTGGGTCTTCATAGATATAGCTTGTTAGCATATGTACATCATTGGTAGTAGCTGAGTGCTGCAGAGTACTTTTTTCTAGTTTATATATATATATATATCAGCGCTATGGTATATGGTGGTACATTATAGCACATGTATAGCAGCACTATAGTATATGGCAGTACATTAGATTACATGTATAGCAGCACTATAGTGTATGGCGGTACATTACAGTACATGTATAGCAGTGCTATGGTATATGGCGGTACATTACAGTACATGTATAGCAGCACTATAGGATATGGCGGTACATTACAGTACATGCATAGCAGCCCTATAGTATATGGCGGTACATTACAGTACATGTATAGCACCACTATGGTATATGGTGATACTCCGCTCCACGTGGCCCCCCGCTCCTCCACAGTAAAAGTAAAAAAATCCTCAGTGAGGATGCTCACCTGTCCGCCGGCTCGCTCCACCTCCATCTTCTAGGTCCTACAGGACTTTAGGACCTGTCGTTGCCTGGGAAACCGATCAGCTGATCGGTCAAATGACCGCTAACTGCCGGGGGGCAGGATGGTGACGGGGGAAGGGAGGGCAGGATTGTGTTGGGGGGCAGGATGGAGCAAGCTAGACAGGATGGAGCCAGAGGGGGGCAGGATGGAGCCGGGGGGGCAGGATGGAGGCAGGTGGGCAGGATGGAGCCGGGGGGTGGGGCAGGATGGAGGTGGAGGGGGGGCAGGATGGAGAGAGGGGGGGCAGGATGGAGGCGGAGGGAGGGCAGGATGGAGGCGGAGGGGGGGCAGGATGGAGGCGAAGGGGGGCAGGATGGAGGCAGAGGAGCAAGAACAGTGGGGGGCAGGATGTTGCGAGTGGGGCAGGATGGAGGGAGCAGGGCTGGATGGAGCCGGAGGAGCAGGATGGAGCCAGAGGAGCAGGATGGTTGCTGGGGGGCAGGATGGTGGCTGGGGGGGGCAGGAAGGAGCGAGCGGGGCAGGATGGAGCGAGCGGGGCAGGATGGTGGGGGCGGGGCAGGATGGTGGGAGCGGGGCACGATGGAGCCAGAGGAGCAGAATGGAGCCGGAGAAGCAGGATGGTGGTGGGGGGGAAGGATGGAGTGAGTGGGGCAGGATGGAGCCGGAGGAGCAGGATAGTGGTGGGATGGTGGCGAGCGGGGCAAAATGGAGCGAGCGGGGCAGGATGGTGGCGAGCGGGGCAGGATGGTGGCGAGCGGGACAGAATGGAGCAAGCGGGGCAGGATGGAGCGAGCGGGGTAGGATGGAGCGAGCAAGGCAGGATGGAGCCGAAGGTGCGGGATGGAGCGAGCGGGGCAGGACGGTGGGGGGGGGAAGAATGGTGGCGGGGGGGCAGGAAGGAGCCGGCGGGGCAGGATGGAGCCAGAGAAGCAGGATGGTGGCAGGGGGGCAGGATGGTGGCGGGCGGGGCAGTAAGGAGTGAGCAGGGCAGGATACAGCCGGAGGAGCAGGGTGGTTGCTGGGGGGGGCAGGGTGGTGGCTGGGAGAGGGGCAGGATGGTGGCTGGGGGGGCAGGATGGTGGCGAGCAGGGCAGGATGGAGGAAGCGGGACAGGATGGTGGCGGCGGGGCAGGTTGGTGGGAGCGGGGCAGGATGGAGCCAGAGGAGCAGAATGGAGCCGGAGAAGCAGGATGGTGGTGGGGGGGTGAAGGATGGAGTGAGTGGGGCAGGATGGAGCTGGAGGAGCAGGATAGTGGTGGGATGGTGGCGAGCGGGGCAGGATGGTGGCGAGCGGGGCAGGATGGTGGCGAGTGGGACAGAATGGAGCGAGCGGAGCAGGATGGAGCGAGCGGGGTAGGATGGAGCGAGCAAGGCAGGATGGAGCCGAAGGTGCGGGATGGAGCGAGCGGGGCAGGATGGTGGGGGGGGGGCAGAATGGTGGCGGGGGGGCAGGAAGGAGCCGCGGGGCAGGATGACGCCGGCAGGGCAGGATGGAGCGAGCTGGGCAGGATGGAGCCAGAGGAGCAGGTTGGTGGCTGGGGGGGGGGCAGGATGGTGGCTGGAGGAGCAGGATGGTGGCTGGGGGGCATAATGATGGCTGGGGGGGCAGGATGGTGGCTGGAGGGGGGCAGGATGGAGTGAGCAGGGCAGGATGGAGCGAGCGGGGCGGGATGAAGCCGGCGGGGCAAGATGGTGGCGAGCGGGGCAGGATGGAGCCGGAAAAGCAGGATTGAGCCGGAGGAGCAGGATGGTGGCGGGCAGGGCAGAATGGAGAGAGCGGGGCAGGATGGTGGTGGGGGGTAGGATGGAGCGAGTGGGCAGGATGGTGGCAAGCAGGGCAGGATGGAGTGAGCGGGGCAGGATGGAGCCGGAGGAGCAGGATGGAGCCAGAGGAGCAGGATGGAGCCAGAGGAGCACGATGGAGGCAGAGGAGCAGGATGATGGCGGGGGGCAGATTAGGATAGAGTGAGCAGGGCAGGATGGAGCCGGAGGAGCAGGATGGTGGCGAGCGGGCAGGATGGAGCGAGCGGGGCAGGATGGAGCGAGCAGTGCAGGAGGGTGGCGGGGGGGGCATGATGGCGCGAGCGGGGCAGGATGGAGCGAGCAGGGCAGGATGGTGGTGAGCGGGACAGGATGGAGCGAGCGGGGCAGGATGGAGAGAGCGGGGCAGGATGGAGCGAGCGGAGCAGGATGGAGCCGGAGAAGCAGGAAGGTGGCAAGCGGGGCAAGATGGAGCGAGCGGGGCAGGATGGTGGCGGGGGCAGGATGGTGGCAGGGGCAGGATAGAGCGGGCGGGGCAGGATGGAGCGAGTGGGGCAGGATGGTGGCGATCGGGGCAGGATGGAGTGAGCAGGGCAGGATAGAGCAAGCAGGGCAGAGTGGTGGCGGGGGGCAGGATGGTAGCATGGGGCAGGATGGAGTGAGTGGGGCAGGATGGAGCCAGCAGAGCAGGATGGTGGCGGGGGAGTAGGATGGTGGCGAGCGGGGCAGGATGGAGCGAGCAAGGCAGGATGGAGCCGATGGAGCAGGATGGAGCCGGCGGGGCAGGATGGAGCCGGCGGGGCAGGATGGTGGGGGGCGGGGCAGGATAAAACCGGCGGGGCAGGATGGAGTCGGCGGGGCAGGATGGTGGGGGGCAGGGCAGGATGAAGTGAGCGGGGAAGGATGGAGCCGGAGGAGCAGGATGGAGCCGGAGTTGCAGGATGGTGGTGGGGGGGAGGGGTGGGGCAGGATGGGGGGTTGGCAGGATGGTGGCGGGGGGTCAGGATGGTGGCGGGGGGCAGGATGGAGCAAGCTGGGCAGGATGGAGCGAGTGGGGCAGGATGGAGAGAGCGGTGCAGGATGGTGGCAGGGGGCAGGATGGCGCGAGCGGGGCAGGATGGCGCGAGTGGGGCAGGATGGAGCGAGCGGGGCAGAATGGAGCCAGCAGAGCAGGATGGTGGCGAGGGAGCAGGATGGTGGCGGGGAAGTAGGATGGTGGCGAGCGGGGCACTATGCTTCACATGCACCTGAGTGGCAGAGCCCTATGGTAACCTTGTGTCTGTAATTGCCACCAGTCACCTCCCTGACAGCATAGCTGGATGCTGGTGCTACAACCGCTCCCATCTGTGGGTTTTAGGTGATTGAGCACCGGTATACAGACACCTGTGTTGCCTCTCAGAGGAGCGAGCAGCCTGCTGCTAGATGCAATGGATATTTACTGGGCAATTTTTTGGTGAGTTTTTTAGCAAAGGGAGGAGGGAGGAGAGAGCTGCTGAGAAAGCATGCATAATTACATGACAGTTTATGCAGCACATGACTAATCGTCTCTGCTTATAATGGGACAAGACTAATCCAGCAGTTCTCTGGAGGATCTGACGATGGTGATAACATGGAAACTACAAATGGTACAATAATGATTCTACATGTTTTTAAAAGATCTGCCCAGGCCCTATTCAAGGTTACAAATAAGTGTCATACTGAAAAATGACCTGACAGTGTCCCTTTAAGTGAGTTGTATTTTTAAAGTCATAAAAGAAAAAAGTCCCAGTCCTTTTCAATACTGTGATAACATTTTTACCACAATTTTCCTATGTCATCAGCAGATGGCGCCCTATCCAAAGGCAGCATGACAATAGTCCCATTTTGTGTTTCATTGATGTGACCAACCTAAGAATATATTAAGGTCTTATTCTAGAAAATGTCATGGTGCATAAATGTGAACAGCTAGGAGGTCGCAATGTGACACTCAAGATTATTATATTACTCATTGACAGGGGTTGATCTGATAGAATTTATTTTTTAGCTTTTGCAGATTTGCAGAATGAATTATTACAGCAGAAGTTGTGAGAATATTTGACATTTAAATCCAGTATATGTGAAAAAATCTCAATAACCAATTATAATACTGATGTCTTATGTATTAGCAAGGACAGTAGACTATCTCAGGCACTGGGCCCAAGTGCATCTCTTACCTTCGCCCTCTATACAGCTCTGCCTCCAGTTCTTTATATTAAATATTTTAGAGGTCAGAGTTTTCTTATGCTATGAAAACACTTGGTACACCATCAATCCTGACAGTATTTCTAAAAGAATCCTTAGTGCCCATATGACTGCCATATTGCTCCAAAGACAAATTACCTACGTGGCAATTAATGTACCACCATGCTATTTTTATTATTATTATTATTATTATTATTATTATTATTATTATTTATAGAGCACCATTGATTCCATGGTGCTGTATATGAGAAAGAGATACATACAAACAAGTTAAAAATACAATGAATAAACTAACAGTGACAGACCGATACAGAGGGGAGAGAGAGGGCCCTACCCTTGCGGGCTTACATTCTATAGGGCAATGGGGAGAGAAACAGTAGGTTGGGTCTGCTCTGGCGGTAGTGGAGCGCCGGGTCTGATGGTGGTGGAGTGCCAGGTCTAGAGGTGGTGGAGCACTGGGTCCAGTGGTGGTGAGGTGGCACTGTGGTCATTGCAGGATTGTAGGCTGTTCTGAAGAGATGGGTTTTCAGGTTCTGCTAGAAGGTTCGGAGAGTGGAGGTCAGTTGGACGTTTTGGGGTGCAGAATCTCAGAGGATGGGGGATGCTCGGGTGAAGTTTTGCAGGTGGTCAGATGAAGAATGTACAAGTGTGGAGGAAAGGAGGAGATCTTGAGAGGATCAAAGATTACGAGTTGAATGATATCGGGTGATTAGTTCAGAGATATATGGGGGGACAGATTGTTAATGGTTTGTAAGTCAATTTTAGTAGTTTTAATTGGATACGCTGGGGAATTGGGAGCCAGTGGAGGGATTTCATCCACCTTGCTGCAGCATCCATCCATCCTCCTGACAGAAGTACACTGCAGCGGTGGTCCCCTCATTGACCACAACCCGTGGGTGGCGTCACAACAAACTCCCCTGTAGATATCCCCCCTTTATTGTGGAACCCGGGACACGGTCCGGACCAGGACCACCGTGACATCCACAGCAGTACCCCAGTCCGGTACCGAGTACCCCGTCCCAGTGGGCTCCACAACTTGGCGTCACGAACAGGATCTACCTTGCCCGGTAAATCGGGCATTGTGTGCTGTGATTAGTGACTGTTTTAAATCTGGCGCCATTGTAAGCGCGCGGAAAACTGAATTTGAACTGCGCCACAAGGACTGTAATTTTCAAATTCCGCTATTACAGAGCGCGCGACGTGTGGGAAGAAAAACCGCTCACCGCTCTGATGTCATCAGGTGGAAATGTGAGTCCCTGTCCCACCGCGGAATCCAGGATGGATCCAGTCCAATAGAACCGGACTCAGTGTGCCTATAAGCTGGAAAAGAAAGGCCCGCCCTGGCTCCCCTTAACTACAGGGGAGCCAGCCATCAATCCTAAGGAAGAACCTTCCCCTCAAATTGTAATAGCCAATGAGGATATGGCGGGAGCGGAAGAAGATGCTCAAGGAAGGCGGGACAGGAAACCGGATGCGGAATAGTCACCATTACGATACCCACGGACGGAAGAGAAGGACGCTGAGGAGAGCGCTGCAGGAGAAAGACCCCAAGTGATCCTGGAGGGCCCACAGAACGAGTTAGTGGAGGAACCCGGCCAGGGAAAGACCTTAGGTGACCCCAGCAGCATGGCGGAAGGCGGCAGAGAGCGTCCGGAGATCCAAGACACCAGAAGGGGTTTAATGCAGTTGCTACCCCTACAGATGACCCGGGCCCAAGCGGAGCAGAGGATCTAGATTCAAATAGACATTCATCAGAACCTGCAGACTGTGTCTGCGCAACCCGGCTGGGTTGGCGCCTCTAGTAGTTGCACCGGGAGCGAAGGAGAATGCCGCAACACAACCCTGATTGACCTGTCTATCCCCGGAGCTGCACTGCGCTCTGCCCCAGGAGTGACTGACCCACTCAGAGCCCTAGAGGAGGGATGGTTGCCACTGCCGGAGCCCCTGATGCCTACAACATCAGAGGTGAGATGAGAACAACTCCGATGCTGGTGGGAGAAGAGCGAGGCAGAGGACAATCTGATGGGCTTCCCTGGGGACCCTGATAGTGAAGTAGGTCCAGTAGAAATTGTAACCGGGGAGGAATATCTACGGAGATGTGTGCAGCAATGGGGTCGAGAAGATGCGGAAAGACAGGCTCAGAGGCAGGAGATGATTGCCCACACACAGTATTTGAAATCAGTAGCCTGGCGGGATGTAAACCTTAACAAATCCCAACGACATGAGGGAAAAATTGTTAAAATCAAGCCAGAACTGGGATATGCTTTTGCCAGAGAACCTGGTGCACCTAGAGACGTTTTCATTAACAGTCGAGATGTTGAGGAATATTTGCCTGCAGAACACCCTGACAGGAAAGTGCAAATTGGTGAGTGGGTGTCTTACAACGTTGTGCCTGGAGAGAGAGGTCCATATGGGGTTAAAGTAAGGAGACCATCCCTCAGAACACCAGAGGAGGATGAACCCCCAGCCTTAGAGGATCCAGATCCAGTCATTCACCTGGAACCAGCAATATACATGGATCCAGTTGCAAACACGAGTCCAGTGATTCCAATAGAGACAGTTGCAGTAAAAGGCACTAAAGACTCAACTACCCAGACCCCAAGCAGCTACTTGTTGGAATAAGCTCTACAAGAGTTGGAACTGTTCTCTAAGAGAGCTCCACAGATCCTGTCATGGAAGGTAGAGAAGAAGAGTAAGGAGTGAAACCCGGATCCTGTTACTAGCAAGAGACTGTAAGCGTGAATGTGATGTGATCCTTATTGATCCCATACCAATCCTGAATGAATGTTAGCCTTTTCCCCTGTTTGTCTTATATGTTCCATAGACATTTGATGCCATAAACGATGATTTGGCATAAACTTTCATTGTATATAGTTGAGCACTCAGTGTGCTCCCCATTGGTTTTAAGACCAATTTGCACTTTTGAGACTGCATATGAAGTGCTCGTGCTGTATTTTTGCATTTTTTTTAAAGAACTTTATCACTTTTTGCTAGAAAGTAACATGCTGTTCCAGGAAGTTTGGCACTTTTTAGGGAGATTTTTTAAACTTTTCAGAAAAGTAATGTATGTTATGTGTTATTTATATGTATTTTTAAATTCAAATTTTAAGATCCGTACCTCCGTAACAGGATGACAAATATGCTTAATGTTTTGCAAGATAAAAATCTTTTTCAGGGGGATCCATGCCGGACGGCGTGAGGACACGCCGATTTAACTCCGGGGGAATGTGGCGCCCCTGAGACCAGTGTTGCCACAGGCAGAAACTGCAGCCAGGAGATAGTGACAGTTTGTATATCAAACACCTCCAAAACACACATCCACTGACAAAAGACCCAACCCGGAGCATGGGACTTTAGGCAGGCAAGGGTAGTAGGGCCAGTTATAAGTGAGTGAGGCATAGTGATGGTAACGGACCAGTACAAAAAGGAGAAACAGGAAGTAGTTAGCCAGTAAGCCCCGTCCCAGTGGGCTCCACACACACAGCATGCAACACCTTCCATCCCAGACCTGGAAGGGGAGTTCCACTGGCTGTCCTTAAGCCAGATCCCCTATAAAAGATCCAGGCCTGAGGGGAGGAGTCAGTTCAGTTCTAGTTTAGTTCCAGTCAGAAAGAGAAGAGAGCAGTTGTAAGGAGCTGGTTTCTGGGACCAAGCAGGCCAAGAACCAGGGGACACTGACCCAACTGTGCTGAGCCCTAGGGAGAGGGACAGAGGACAGTGGGAGAAGCAAGAAGAAGAGAACAGACTTGTGAACCCTCTAGTTACCTGGACACCAGAGTCCGCAACTGCTGATAAGATATGTAGCAGGAATAGTCCGAACAGATCAGAAGGATCCAGTCCCCCTGAAGTAACACGCAGTAGAATCCAAACTTGACCAAGGACGAGGGACCTAGCCGGAGATAGGAATCCCACAGAGAGGTCCTCATTGTCAGTTGTGGAACAGCCCCCTGAGAGGGAGAAGTAGCGGCAGGTTCAGCTAAAGGCAGAGCTTACATCAAAAAGACGCTCACACTAACAGAGGAGGCCTCACAACTCTCCAAGGTGAATGCCCCAAGCTGCACCGACACCTGGTTACCCTCCTGGACCGTGCCTATTCCTGGACAACAGTAAAAAGATACTGAAACCAAAGACTATTGTGTGTGTGTGTCTGCTTCCCCGCCACCGCCTGCAGAGTTCACAGGAGGACCACTACTACTACTCCCCTCCTGAGGTAAAGCTCCAACTGTGGGGAGCTGTACTACCCAACGCTGCCTCCCATCACCTCAGCGGCCGGCCGCAGCGATGGAAACCCTATTACCAGGTACCACAGTTGGCGTCACAATACCATTCCTCCCCCCCATCATCTTCACCCCCATCCCCTACCACTGAGGGTCCAGGGCACGGAGCCGGGGACCGACCATCCGTAATTCCCCCATCGAAGCAACCGCCTATCCCGATATCCGAGTACCCCCTACCCTGTCGACCAACTCAGTTCTGGCATCATGAACAGGATCCTGTACCCGTTAAAACCGGGTACTGTGTGCCTAGAAATGGACTTTATTGACTGTTTCGTGAATTGTAAAATCAGGCCACCATTACTGTGCCACAGAGGGGGAAGAGCATCATGGCTGCGCAACAAAAAGAGCACGAAGATAAGCCCTGCCCATCCACCCTGCCGGAGATCACCGAAGTGCAGCGTCTAGTTCCAGAAATACCCACGGTGCTCCACTTCCCCTGTAAAGCCAACGACTACCAAAAAAGTTAACCGCACCATCTGGCAGCGGTTAACTAGGGGGGCACCACCATGAGTGAAGCAGATGACACACAGGTCCCTGACAGAGGGAATGTCCGGAACGCATCATCAGCTGGTTCCGCAGCCGGTGTGGGAGCCGCAGCACCCGGAGCAGTGGCCCCGATCATGCCGATAGCCTTGCCGTACATACCGGGTGCAAAATGGTTGCCTACCTATGAAGGTAAGCCTGGTACCTTAGCAGCCTTTAAGCAAAAGATGTGTGCAGTGCTGGACATGTATGCAATGACAGAAAAGCAGCGAGCCACCATTGTGTTGGGACATTTAACAGGCGCAGCGGAGCTAGAGGTTGACTCTTGGAGCGATGCTGACAGAGATTCTGTGACAAAAGTATTTGACAAGCTCAGGGCTGCTTTTGAGAAAAGTCTGAACTAAGGATGATATTCTACCAATGCAAACAGAGACGGCAAGATACCATCTGAGACTTTGCCTTACGTTTACAGGGGCACTCCGGTCCTTAAAGCAGGTACAACCGGCAAAGTGTGTTAGAAGAAGATAAATTGCTTGTAGAACAGTTTATGGAAGGATTGAGGTCAGACTACCACCGTCACAGTTACACATGTGGGTCTTAGATCACATGTGGGTCTTAGATCATCCAAATGTAAACTTTAGTGATTTAAAAGACAGAGCTATAACAGTGCTACGGGACCCAGTGCCTGCAGAACCTACAACCCAATCCTGGCAGGTTAACACCTCTCCCATAGACTTTAAACCTGCTTCCAAAGACCCTGCAAATGTGGAAGGGCAAGCTGTAGCAAACAACACTAATGATGACTTTCGTAACCAGGTGCTGCAGCTAACCAAGAATATGGACTATGTACTAAAACTCTTGCAAGCCATGACTGGTGCACCACCACCAAGCACAATCCAACTAGCTGATTGCCTGAGAATGTCCCGTGGATGAGGAGGAAGAACAAGTCGCCCGTTCTGGGGACCAACAAGTTGCCCATTCAGGGGACCAATGCACCATTCCAATGCAGAGCTAGCGACCACACGGATTCTTCAGGACAACCCATCTGCCTACGCTGCAACAAACCAGGCCACTTTGCAAGAGAATGTCTTTTAAACCTGAGATTCCTGGGCCCGAGGGCCAATCCCCAGAAGTGGGACGACTAGGCCCATATGACTGGCGTAATCGGTACGTGGGAGGCCGTCCGTACCTCAACATTACGCTAGATGGAATCCCCACATCGGCCCTAGTGGACACTGGGTCACAGGTTACAATCATCCCACATATCCTTTACAAACAATTTTGGTCTGACACTGATCATAGACCCCCAGACCCTGACTTTGTCATTCTTGCAGCTAATGGACAACCACAGAATCAGGTGGGGTTCAGAGAAGTGACAATAAAGTTGGGGAGGGTGGAGTTAAAAGGCCAAGGGTTATGTGTGGTAGAACATAATCCTGATAAAAAATACCCCTACATGGTAATTGGTACTAATGTGATTGAAAACTGCCTTGGAGAAGTGTTGTTTTTACTCCGACAGATTGCTGTGACTGCTGGTCGAAAGTCATCCAAAAAGAAATCCGAACCCTCATCCACAAGCAACAGGTAAATCTGTCTGGGGAGAGATTGGCAGTGTGCGGGTAACAGACCCGTTTCCCATTGTGTTACCACCGAAAAGTGAAATGATGATATGGTGTCGAGCAGCTATAGGTCTCAGAAGAAAGGAATATCAGGCAGTTGTAGAGCCGGTATAATCAGAACATAGACCTACACAACTGACATCCAGAGGGGTGGTGAATGTACGCAAGGGAAGAAAAAAACCCCGGTATGCTACTGTAGTAAAGCTGTACACTGTCTGTGACAACAACATACAGACAGTAGAGCCCTTACCCCCATCAAACCAGGTGGAGATAACAACTCCAAGGGACAGCTGGAAGAGTGTGTCAGCAGTTGCACGTAGGAACTGATGCCACCCCTTTCCACCAGAAGCACGGAGTGCACCGGGTAGCACAAAAGTTCAAACAGATATTCAGTAAGCATCCATTAGATTTTGGGACAATTAAAGGGGTACACCATCGCATACCCACAGGAAATCACCCTCAATTAACTTGAGACACATACCCATTCCACCAAATCATTACCAGATGCCAAAGAGATGCTGTGGGACATGAAGGAAGCCGGGGTTATAAGAGATAGCTGTAGTCCCTGGGCAGACCCCTTAGTCCTAGTCAGAAAGAAGGATGGCACTGTTAGGATGTGTGTGGATTACAGGGAAGTCAATAGGATTACTCACAGAGATGGTTACCCGTTACCCCGAATAGAGGAGTCTCTTGCTGCATTAAAGACTGCTAATTATTTCTCCACATTAGATTCACTAGTGGGTATTGGCAGGTCTCCGATGCAGAAGAAGACGGAGAGAAGACAGCATTCACAACACCAATGGGCCTATGCGAATTCAACAGCATGCCATTCAGTTTATGCAATGCACTGGGAACATTTCAAAGACTCATGGAATGTTGCCTGGGACACCGGAACTTCGAGACGGTGCTGTTATACCTGGACGATGTCATTGTGTATTTCAAAACCTACTGAAGAACATCTGGAACACCTGGTGGAGGTATTTACAGCTCTAGCAAAGTACCGAATGAAGCTCAAACCGTCTCAGTGTCACCTGCTGAAACCAAAAGTCCAATACCTTGGGCATGTGGTCAGTGCAGAAGGAGTAACACCAGACCCGTAAAAAGTGACAGCTATCCAGGACTGGCAGAGACCAACCACCAGCAGCGAGGTACGTAATTCTTAGGTTTGGTCGGGAACTACAGAAGATTCATAAAGGGCTACACAAAGATGGCAGCGCCCCTGCAAGATCTTCTGGTAGGCCAGTCCAAGAAGAGAAGGTCTTCAGTGCCACCATTGGAATGGGGAAAGGAACAAGAAGACTCCTTCCAACAGATGATGCAGGCTCTGACTGGTGAGGAAATCCTGGCTTACCCCAATTATAACCTACTATTCGTCCTCTACACCGACGCAAGTAATGTAGGCCTGGGAATAGTACTATACCAGATACAAGATGGCAAGGAAAGCGTAATTGTCTATGCCAGCAGAAACCTGCGACCCACCGAGAGGAACCCGGAAAACTACATTTCCTTTAAGTTGGAGTTCCTAGCCTTGGTCTGGGCTATAACAGAGCGGTTCAAGCATTATCTGGCAGCTTCAGAATTCACCGTCTTCACAGATAATAACCTGTTAACACACCTGGATACCGCAAGCTTGGTGCATTGGAACAATGCTGAATGGTCCGACTATCGAACTATGACTTTAACATCAAGTACCGGGCAGGCCGTAACAATGCAAATGCTGATGACCTCTCTAGAAATCCTCAAGTACGTTTACAAGGACTTGAAGAAGAGGAAGATAACTTGGAGGAAATAGAACTCCCAGCCTTCCATAAAAGTAGGAAGTGGAAAATGACTGAAGATCATATCTACCAGAACCATCAGACTGTAGCACTAAACCCGTTGCCTCACTATGGATGGAAAGAGACACAAGACAATGATCCGCAGTGAGCCTAGTAAAGAGGCTGGTAACCCAACCGGATTCCCAAATTGAGAACACTGCTCCACCAGAGGCCCAATAGCTGTGGAAAGAAAGAAGCAGGTTATTCATCTATCAAGGTCAATTGTGCAGACGGTATACCAAACCCATAACACATGACATGGTATGGCAAATTGTGGTTCCAAACAGAGACGTCCAAATGGTGTTAGAAGCGTACCGTGATGGAGCAAGACACTTTGGATGGAGAAAACTGGAGATATTGTTACGTGAGAGATTCTATTGGATCGGCATGAGGTCTACCATAGAGAAATGGTGTAAGAATTGTGGACCATGCTTATTAAGAAGAAAAGACCATAACAGCCAGAAAGCACCACTCCAGCCTATCATCACTAAACAGCCATTAGAACTGGTAGCCTTAGATCACGTCAAACTTACACCCAGCAGATCGGCTATACCTATGCTCCAGATTCCTAGTGGTAAAAGACTTAACAGCTCAGACAGCAGCAAGAACCTTTCAAGCCTATTTCTGCGACCACACGGGTACCCAGAACAGGTATTGACAGACCAAGGTCCTGCCTTTGAAGCAGAAGTATTTAAAGAGTTCTGTAACCTATACGGATGCAAGAAAATTCATACCACGCCTTACCATTCCCAGCCCAAAGGAATGTGCAAAAAGATTAATCACGTGGTAATAGAATTGTTGAAAACTCTGCCCTTAGTAGAGCGAAACAGATGGCCAGAGACGTTACCAGACCTTGTTGACATCTAAAACAACATCCTGGTAAGCTCAACAAATTGTACCCCTGCATACCTCATGAGAGCAAGACCAGGATAATTGCCAGTAGACTTTGAAATGGGCATTGTAGTTTCTGAAGAAGACACCTCAGATGCAGATTGGGATACTAGAAAGAGCAATACAAGAAAGTACAGAAATGTGTTGAGAGAAGTCTGGCAAAATCCAGAGAAAAACAAGAGACCAACTTTAACAAAAATGCTCAAGGAACACCCTTAACACCCGGTGAATTGGTTTTGAAAAGGAAAAAAGAATGCACAACTTAATGGGAAGAACCCTACACTATATTACCATCCAGTTTTGACAACCAGAAAACCTGTCTGATCAGCAAAGAACACGGCGAAACAACAGCAACAGTGTCCAGAGATCATTTGAAGAAGTGCCCTCAACAGTTACAACCAAAAGAAGATGTACCTTGTTCAGAACCCGG
>JARQOC010000009.1:104280954-104369051 GCA_033576535.1 Allobates femoralis | reverse complement strand
GCCACCTCCCGCTTGCGTCCTCCTGCCTGCGTCCTCCGGCTTCCTCTCACCGCCGCTCTCACCGCCGCCCGACGTCTGGTAAGACCTCCCCCATCCCCCTGCATGGGGATCCCTGATCCCCCATCCCCCTGCATGGGGATCCCTGATCCCCCTGCATGGGGATCCCTGATCCCCCTGCATGGGGATCCCTGATCCCCCATCCCCCTGCATGGGGATCCCTGATCCCCCATCCCCCTGCATGGGGATCCCTGATCCCCCTGCATGGGGATCCCTGATCCCCCATCCCCCTGCATGGGGATCCCTGATCCCCCTGCATGGGGATCCCTGATCCCCCATCCCCCTGCATGGGGATCCCTGATCCCCCTGCATGGAGATCCCTGATCTCCCATCCCCCTGCAGGGGGATCCCCTGATCCCCCTGCAGGGGGATCCCTGATCCCCCTGCAAGGGGATCCCTGATCTCCCATCCCCCTGCATGGGGATCCCTGATCCCCCATCCCCCTGCATGGGGATCCCCCATCCCCCTGCATGGGGATCCCTGATCCCCGTGCATGGGGATCCCTGATCCCCCATCCCCCTGCATGGGGTTCCCTGATCCCCCTGCATGGGGATCCCCGATCCCCCATCCCCCTGCAAGGGGATCCCTGATGCCCCATCCCCCTGCATGGGGATCCCCCATCCCCCTGCATGAGGATCCCTGATCTCCCATCCCCCTGCAGGGGGATCCCTGATCCCCCTGCATGGGGATCCCTGATCCCCCATCCCCCTGCATGGGGATCCCTGTTCCCCCTGCATGGGGATCCCTGATCCCCCATCCCCCTGCATGGGGATCCCTGATCCCCCATCCCCCTGCACGGGGATCCCTGATCCCCCTGCATGGGGATCCCTGATCCCCCATCCCCCTGCATGGGGATCCCGTCGGAAACGATCGAGCGTCGTGGGACCTTCGTTGTGGA
Source organism: Allobates femoralis (assembly GCA_033576535.1). Taxonomy (NCBI): domain Eukaryota; kingdom Metazoa; phylum Chordata; class Amphibia; order Anura; family Aromobatidae; genus Allobates; species Allobates femoralis. The sequence goes on along the minus strand of JARQOC010000009.1, from coordinate 104,368,096 downwards.
CTACGTCGGATCTTTTTATAATAAAGATGGAGTCCGAAATTTGTTTGTGTTTTTTTTCTAATAAAAATATTTTTCTCTGTGTGTATTTATTGACTAATTACCAGAGATTCCTAATGGCGGGTCTAACATTGGCCCAATATTATGAATCTCGGGCTTAGTGCCAGCTGCCAATAAAAAGCTGGCATTAACCCCTTTATTACCCAGTTTGCCACCGGCACCAGGGCAACTGGAAGAGCATGGGTACAGCGCCAGAAAATGGCGCTTCAATGAATGCGCCATTTTCTGGGGCGGCTGCGGGCTGGAATTCGCAGCATGGGGGGCCCAGAACGCTTGGGCCTCTCTATGCTGAGGATTCCAGCCCCCAGCTGCCTAGTTGTACCTGGCTGGGCCAAAAATATGGCGGAGCCCTACGTCATTTTTTTTCTAGAATTAGTTCTAGAAATAAAAAAAAATGGGCTTCGCTGTATTTTTTGTAGGCAGCCATGTACAACTTGGTAGCTGGCTGACTGGAATCCTCAGCTTGGAGAGACCCAACAGTTGTGGGTCCCCCGCGCTGCAAATTTCAACCCACAGCCACCCAAGAAAATAGCGCCTTCATTAGAGGTGCCATTTTCTGGTGCTGTACCCCAACTCTACCAGTTGCCCTTGTGCTGGTGGCACACGGGTTCTCCATATGCGACATGGTGTCCGCTAACAATTTCAATAGAAAATTAGCTCCAATTGTTAGCGGGAACCATGTCGGGTATGGAGAGACCCTAACTGTGTGCCTGAACATTGGAGCTCCCCCACAAGTGACCCCATTTTGGAAACTAGACCCCTGAAGGAACGTATCTAGATGCATAGTGAGCACTTTGAACCCCCAGATGCTTCACAAATTCATCCATAAAAATGAAAAAGCACTTTTTTTTCCACAAAAAAGTTTCTTTTTTCATTTTTACGGATCAATTTGTGAAGCACCTGGGGGTTCAAGGTCATCTAGATATAATCCTTGGGGGGTCTAGTTTGCAAAATGGGGTCACTTGTGGGGGAGCTCCAATGTTTAGGCACATAGGGGCTCTTTATATCCTACAAGGTGTCCGCTAACAATTCCAATTGTTAGTGGACACCATGTTGCGTATGGAGAGCCCCTGTGTGTCTCCACATTGGACCTCCCCAACAAGTCACCCCATTTTGGAAACTAGACCCCCAAAGGAACATATCTAGATGCATAGTGAGCACTTTGAACCCCCAGGTGCTTCACAAAATTGATCCGTAAAAATGAAAAAAGAAACATTTTGGAAAAAAAAGTGCTTTTTCATTTTTATGGATGAATTTGTGAAGCATCTGGGGGTTCAAAGCGCTCACTATGCATCTAGATACGTTCCTTAGGGGGTCTAGTTTCCAAAATGGGGTCACTTGTGGGGGAGCTCCAATGTGGAGACACACCGGGACCCTCCAAACGCAACATGGTGTCCGCTAACAATTTGAATGGAAAATTAGCTCAATTTGTTAGCGGACACCATGTCGCGTTTGGAGGGTCCCGGTGTGTCTCCACATTGGAGCTCCCCCACAAGTGACCCCATTTTGGAAACTAGACCCCCTAAGGAACGTATCTAGATGCATAGTGAGCACTTTGGACCCCCAGATGCTTCACAAATTCATCCATAAAAATGAAAAAGCACTTTTTTTTTTTCCACAAAAAGTTTCTTTTTTCATTTTTACGGATCAATTTGTAAAGCACCTGGGGGTTCAAAGTGCTCACTATGCATCTAGATACGTTCCTTGGGGGGTCTAGTTTCCAAAATGGGGTCACTTGTGGGGGAGCTGCAATGTGGAGACACACGGGGACCATCCAAACGCGACATGGTGTCCGCTAACAATTTGAATGGAAAATTAGCTCAAATTGTTAGTGGACACCATGTTGCGTATGGAGAGCCCCTGTGTGTCTCGACATTGGACCTCCCCCACAAGTCACCCCATTTTGGAAACTAGACCCCCCAAGGAACGTATCTAGATGCATAGTGAGCACTTTGAACCCCCAGATGCTTCACAAATTGATCCGTAATAATGAAAAAAATAATTTTTTAGTGGAAAAAAAAGTGCTTTTTCACTTTACGGATAAATTTCTGAAGCATATGGGGGTTCAAAGTGCTCACTATGCATCTAGATACGTTCCTTGGGGGGTCTAGTTTCCAAAATGGGGTCACTTGTGGGGGAGCTGCAATGTGGAGACACACGGGGACCATCCAAACGCGACATGGTGTCCGCTAACAATTTGAATGGAAAATGAGCTCAAATTGTTAGTGGACACCATGTTGCGTATGGAGAGCCCCTGTGTGTCTCCACATTGGACCTCCCCCACAAGTCACCCCATTTTGGAAACTAGACCCCCAAAGGAACATATCTAGGTACATAGTGAGCACTTTGAACCCCCAGATGCTTCACAAATTGATACGTAATAATGAAAAAATAATTTTTTAGTGGAAAAAAAAGTGCTTTTTCATTTTTACGGATGAATTTCTGAAGCATATGGGAGTTCAAGTGCTCACTATGCATCTAGATACGTTCCTTCGGGGGTCTAGTTTCCAAAATGGGGTCACTTGTGGGGGAGCTCCAATGTGGAGATACACAGGGACCCTCCAAACGCAACATGGTGTCCGCTAACAATTTGAGCTCATTTTCCATTCAAATTGTTAGCGGACACCATGTCGCGTATGGAGGGTCCCCGTGTGTCTCCACATTGGAGCTCCCCCACAAATGACCCTATTTTGGAAACTAGACCCCCTAAGGAAGGTATCTAGATGCATAGTGAGCACTTTGAACCCCCAGATGCTTCACAAATTCATCCATTAAAATTAAAAAAACACTTTTTTTTCACAAAAAATTTCTTTTTGCCTACATTTTTTCAGTTTCACATGGGCAAAGGGATAAAATACATCCCAAAATTTGTTGGGCAATTTCTCCTGAGTACACCGATACCTTATTTGTGGTCATAAACCAATGTTTGGGCGCATGGCAGGGCTCAGAAGTGAAGGAGCGCCATTTCACTTTTTGAACGGAAAATTGGCTCTAAAATTCAAATTGCGCTCCTTCCCTTCTCAGTCCTGCCGTGCGCCCAAACAGTGGTTTATGACCACATATGAGGTATCGGTTTACTCAGGAGAAATTGCCCAACAAATTTTAGGAGGCATTTTATCCTGTTGCCCATGTGAAAATGAAAAAATTGAGGCTAAAAGAACATTTTTGTTACAAAAATTAAAATGTCCATTTTTTCCTTCAACTTTATTTTAGTTCCTGTGAAGCACCTGAAGGGTTAATAATCTTCCTGAATATAGTTTTGAGTAGCTTGAGGGGTGCAGTTTTTGGAATGGTGTCACTTTTGGGCGTTTTCTGTCATGTAAACCCCTCAAAGGGACTTCAAATGTGATGTGGTCACTAAAAAAATGGTTTTGTAAATTTTGCTGGAAAAATGAATAATTGCTGATGAACTTTGAACCCTTATAACGTCCTACCAAATTTTTTTTTTTCTTCCAAAATTGCGCTGATGTGAAGTAGACATGTGGGAAATGTGATTTATTAACTATTTTGTGTCACATAACGCTCTGGTTTAGCAGAATAAAAATTAAAAATTTGAAAATTACAAAATTTTCAAATTTTTTGCCAAATTTTTTATTTTTTCACAAATAAACGCAAAAATGATCGACCTAAATTTAATACTAACATGAAGTCCAATATGTCACGAAAAAACATTCTCAGAATCGCTAGGATCCGTTGAAGCGTTCCAGAGATATTACCTCATAAAGGGAGAGTGGTCAGAATTACAAAAAATGGTCCGGTCATTAAGCTGCAAAGTGACTCAGTCCTTAAGAGGTTAAATATGCCGCCCTATGCCGCGACTACCAATCGTAACGCAGGAGCTTCCTCCAATGATCGCTGAAGGGGGGCGGTTTCACAGAGGCTGTGTCATGCCCCAGGGAGTTAACTAGGTGACGAAGCAACCTTACCCTACCTTATTTAGACGCCACTACCATCGGGTTGAAATCAACCTGTTTTAGAGCACTGCTCTGAAACAGGTGCCGCAAGTGACGGGTGGCAACAACCGAGTTTACACGCCGCTAGCTCGGGTTGATTTGACGGTGCAAGATACATTTGTCTCATAAACCCGGTTGATTCCACCCGGCTGTAGCGGCGTGTAAAGGTACCCTTCCTGATACCCTAGTGCAGTTACATCGTGATTATAGAAGGTATTAAAGACAGCTGAGTATTGACAGCTGTCATTTATCCCTAGATTGATAATATTCAGGCTTCTTATTTTAAATAAAACTCACAGACAACCATTTCACCGATTTATTAACCCCCAAACATACCCTCCAACGATAATCTATAGCATGTCCAGCAAAGCACATTCAGCTCTGCTACATGTCATGATCGGAGACACTAATATCCGCTCACCACAAGTAATACTCTCAGACTTAGCTGTGATTGTGTTCTCAGATGAACTCTCTGACCTCGCCAATCACATAATTATGGCTCAATCTAAGAGCACGGCATAAAGTGAGCAGACACTAATATCTCTGCTCACCGCATGTAGCAGAGCCAAGTGTGCTTTGCTAGATATCATTGTGAATTATTATCGAAGGGTAGGTTTGGAGTCACTAAATGGGTGAAACAGGGTTTTCTGCATGTTTTATTTAAAATAAAGGATTTTTCTCTCTTTGTTTGATGTTTAATTACTCATAAGACTGATAATCGGTGAGTCTATAGAAATTTGAACACTATCAATCTTGGGCTTAATGACAAATGTCACTACTTAGCTGTCATTAACCGTCCTATCATCCCAATGCCATAGCACCAGGCTATCGTGAAAACTGGTAAATCAACAGAAATTAGTGATTCTAATGAATGTGCCAATTTCTGGGGTATCTGTGATCTGCTATTCTGTAGCCTGGGGGGCCCAATAACTATGTGCCACTCTGAGAATGCCAGCCCTGGCTGCCTAGCTTTAACTTGGCTGGCAATCAAAAATAGGGCAGAGCCCACATATTTTTTTTATTAAGCCAGCCATGATAAAACCAGGCAGCTTGGGGTGGCAGCCCATAGCTGTCCACTTTTAAATGGAACCTGTCAGCTCATTTATGCCCCCCGGCTATCATTGTCTGTCCTTGCAGCTACATTGTACTATTCTAATTATCCTTGTCTGAGCTCATAGTGTAATGTGAAAGGTGAAAAACAAAGCATTTATACCCTTACATTTTCTTATGTAAATGAGGCAGTCAGTCTACATCTTGGAATATGCAAAAAATAGTAATGGCGGTCTAATTATGAGCGCTCTAAGGAACAAGCAGACATGTAAGATGTTTTCATAAATGTCAAACCTTTTATTAACTTCTTAGCTCCCCTCACAGCTCCACTACGCGTTTCAACTGCATACAAACAGTCTTCATCAGGTGGTGTCTGCTTGTTCCTTAGAGCGCTCCTAATTAGACCGCCATTACTATTTTTTGCATGAAAACTACTCCCTTTTTGAGGGACTGGCGGCTGGAGCAGCTCAGGAACAGCACAAACAATCTGCCTTGAACAGGAGAGAGGAGAGCGGAGAGGCATTGCATATACCGCCGGCGGCGGAGGCTGTTAAACCGGGTTGTGCAGGAATTGCACAACCCGATAAGGTGAGTGGCCACCTACCCACGCCACATAGACGTTTTTAATAAGGGGATCCTACACATTTGCACCCCTTTTCCTTTTTGTTTTACATCTTGGAATAGGTAGACTGGCAGATTAATAGTTTACTCACTATTAACTTGACTGTCTAAAGGACATGTGTGATATCCCGATCGTGTGACCATAGTGGGCGGAGCTAAGCGAGCAAACTCATTATGTGCTATGAGGACTTATTTCCACCTATTGTAGTCACATGGTTGTGAAATCACATAAGGTCTCCCAGCATGTTCGGACATGCGGCTGAAATGTTAACTATTAACCTGCCAGACAGTCTACTTCCTCCAAGATTTAGACTGACTGCTTCATTACATAAGAAAATGTAAGTTTATAAATACTTTTTTTCACTTTTAACATTACACTATGAGCTCAGACAGGGATGATTAGAATAGTTCTATGAAGCTACAGGTACACACAGTGATAGCAGGGGAGCATAAACGAGCTGACAGGTTCCCTTTAAGTGCCATAGGATTTAATAATATCACAATTAAAAATACCACTACGCAATTTTTTTTTTTTAATTTAGTTATTTTTACACCACTACAGGTCCATTACCAATAACAATCGATCACAGACGCCGGCACAGTGGGTGGGGGAGCTCCAGCCAGTGACAGATGCTGTCACAGACAGTGGGCATCTGTGATAGGTTGTTGGAGGCAGAGTCCAGTGAATAAGCCGGAGGTTAATGAGTGGGCCCCGAAAGTGGTGTTACAATCGTGCGGTACCCGGTATGTATAATGCTACAGTATTTATAACTGCTTTCCTTTCTTTTACAGCACCCAGCTGAACCCTAACCCAAACAATAACACAGTCTTCGCAGGGAAGTCCATATTTGTGGTCCATGCCCGAACAATAGATGTATAGTACATACCCCAAACATTACAGTTCTGGTTCGCCTATCACTATCAGTTACCAGTTGCTTGGTCACTGACAACCACGGGGGAAGTGTTGTGGAGCCATTGACTTCCGGTTACTTCCAACACATTACATGCACAACCAAGCGCGCACAGCAAAAAGTGGAGGTCAGCCACAAACCTATAACAAATAAAAAAGCCAAGTCTTTAATGTGATTGATCTAGGCCGCTGTACATACATACAGCGGCCATACCCTGCCCATAGGCTCTGCTTTATTGTTGTACATGTGTTTGGGCCTGTTCTACCCTCATCCATGGTTGTTGGTTGGGCAGTGTGGGGGTCAGATCTGATAATGTCCGGATGTCATGTCCGGACCTGGTCTGCCTTTATCTGCGCTGCTTTTCTGGCGCCGTGGGAGTTGTTCAGTAATGCTTCAGGTACGTGTGCATTTGATATGGTTCTGCTTTTAATGCATTCAGAGGCCGTAATGGCACAGCGAATGAAAAAATGTAGAGTAGGACTGCCCTATCTGAGAATGCCGTGACGTGGCGGGGTAGCTCAAAGAATTGATCAATTGTTTGCCAAATGTCTCAGTTTAAAGTACAGTTAGAAATTATGTGCACATGCACTTTTTGTATTGTGTGCTAACCTTAGGCAGCGCTGGCTTCTTGGCTTTTTTGGGTGTAATCCTTAGTATCTCTATTATTCTGTATATATACACTGCACAGTGACACTTCTCCTGTCCTGTATACTGGGTGTAATCCCCAGTATTTGTATTATTATGTATATATATACATGCACAGTACTACTTCTCCTGTCCTGTATACTGGGTGTAATCCTCAGTATCTGTTTTATTCTGTATATATACACTGCACAGTACCACTTCTCCTGTCCTGTATACACAGTGTAATTCTCAGCATCTGTATTATTCTGTATGTATACACTATACAGTACCACTTCTCCTGTCCTGTATACTGGGTGTATTCCTCAGGATCTGTCTTATTCTGTATATATACACTGCACAGTACCACGTCTACTGTCCTGCATACTGGGTGTATTCCTCAGGATCTGTATTATTCTGTATATATACACTGCACAGTACCATTTCTCCTGTCCTGTATACTGGGTGTAATCCTCAGTATCTGTATTATTCTGTATATACACTTCACAGTACCACTTCTTCTGTCCTGTATAGAGGGTGTAATTCTCAGTATCTGTATTATTCTGTATATATACACTGCACAGTGCCACTTCTCCTGTCCTGTATACTGGGTGTATTCCTCAGTATCTGTATTATTCTGTACATATACACTGCACAGTACCATGTTTCCTGTCCTGTATACTGGGTGTAGCCTTCAGTATCTGTATTATTCTGTATATATGCACTGCATAGTACCACTTCTCCTGTCCTGTATACTGGGTGTAATCCTCAGTATCTGTATTATTCTGAATATATACACTGCACAGTACCACTTCTCCTGTCCTGCATACTGGGTGTAATCCTCAGTATCTGTATTACTCTGTATATATACACTGCACAGTACCACTTCTCCTGTCCTGCTTACTGGGTGTAATCCTCAGTATCTGTATTATTCTGTATATATACACTGCACAGTACCACTTCGCCTGTCCTGTACACAGGGTGTAATCCTCAGTATCGGCTTTATTCTGAATATATACACTGCACAGTACCACTTCACCTGTCCTGTTTACTGGGTGTAATCCTCAGTATCTGCATTATTCTGTACACACTGCACAGTACCACTTCTCCTGTCCTGTATACTGGGTGTAATCCTCAGGATCTGTATCATTCTGTATATATACACTGCACAGTACCACTTCTCCTGTCCTGTATACTGGGTGTAATCCTCAGTATCTGTATTATTCTGAATATATACACTGCACAGTACCACTTCTCCTGTCCTGCATACTGGGTGTAATCCTCAGTATCTGTATTACTCTGTATATATACACTGCACAGTACCACTTCTCCTGTCCTGCTTACTGGGTGTAATCCTCAGTATCTGTATTATTCTGTATATATACACTGCACAGTACCACTTCGCCTGTCCTGTACACAGGGTGTAATCCTCAGTATCGGCTTTATTCTGAATATATACACTGCACAGTACCACTTCACCTGTCCTGTTTACTGGGTGTAATCCTCAGTATCTGCATTATTCTGTATACACACTGCACAGTACCACTTCTCCTGTCCTGTATACTGGGTGTAATCCTCAGGATCTGTATCATTCTGTATATATACACTGCACAGTACCACTTCTCCTGTCCTGTGTTCTGGGTGTAAACCTCAGAATCTGTATTATTCTGTATATACTGCACAGTACAACTTGTTGTCAGAGGTGGTATTGGATTTAGGGATTTTTACGATTTAAATGTTGTTTAAATTGATTATCCTCAATATGGAAATCATCATTTATCTGCTGTATATATACTCTGCACAGTACCACTTCTCCTGTCCTGTATACTGAGTGTAATCCTCAGTATCTGTATTATTCTGTATATATACCCTGCACAGTACCACGTCTCCTGTCCTGTTGTCACAGAAGCGGTGGAAGTCAAATTATCTTAGGTATAAGTGATGACTTGCCCTTCACTGTAGATCTGACCGCTGGTACCCCACAATCCTGAGAAACATGGTTTTGAAGAGTAACATGTAAATGGAGCTGTTGATTATTCACAAATCAATTTCAAATTCACAGATTGGGGCTGATGGGTGATATAGTATGTGGGCTGGTTGTGTGTGTTTTTCAGGGCTGCTTTTTGGTCCCAGTCCGGCCCTGGCCCAAGTGACATTGTTATGACACGAAAGCTCTGCAACCAATCAGCAGTGGCCTCCTTCTTGGCTTTGACTAATTAACAGGACATGAGCTCTGTGGCTGCCATTCACTTCCTGCACCCAAAGGTGTGGAGAAGGAAGCCAATACTGATTTGTCATGGGGGTCATATATCATAACAATGTCACGTGGACCCAGGGAACATGAGTTCACTGTCCATCACCAGAGATTAGTATAATTTTTTACAATTTTATGCAGCAAATGTGTGGAATGAGAAGGGGTTTTCAAAGTAGTGGACAGCCCCTTCAATCTTTATATTCTGTTATGAAAACCTTCTGGGCTATAGGTTTTAGTCTTTCTTTTTTTTAAATTTTTTTTTTGTTGGACTATGACCTTCCGGTGTTAGAAGATGTAAGCCTTCCTGCCTTAGTGCTTGGGACATTCCTTTATGCAAAACTGAAAAAAAGCACAAAGATTCTGAACTTGCTATACACAAATACTGCAAAATATGTAAAACGATTTGTTTATTGTAAACATGCATTACAGCTGTCTCTAGTATACATTATACTTGTAAAACCAGTTCCTACCCAGTCTGAGTTTGTTTTCCTGGCCTGGACCTCAAAAAGAGATGACTTATTTGTTATATGTTTATAATATGTAATGTAGGGATCGTGGAGTACCAACTATGTAAGCAGCTGTGGGTTCCTTCAGCAGGGGGAGCCCAGTGCTTAATGTCTAGCCCCTACCTGGTAACCGTCCATCTTACCCAACATCCACCGTAGACGTTTGACAAAAACTGGGAGGATGTGTATGAATTAGGCTTATGCACTGTGCCCGCTCTATAACCAGCAGGTGAAGGCTATTTGTTACAGCAGACACCTGCTGGCAGCTGCAGCATTTATAACCTATTCTAATTGCAGCAATTTAACCTTTTAGATGAAATGGTAAACAATCATCATTGCATCTTAGTGGTTATACTGAGGGGACCTCTGGGGAAAGTGTTGCGCCCCAGGGGGTGGGGTACCCGGGTATCAGGCGGCAAAAGGGTTATTCGTGTCATGGGGAATGGCGACCGTGCCTGATCCTGTATCCTGGGGGGCTTTGCTCTTGAAAAGGGGAAGTATTTACAAGGATTATATACAAGTTTGTCGTGAAGCCACCTGCAGTACCTGGTGATGTTCACCAGCGCCGCTACAGTCCTCCGGTGGTCGATGGTATTGCAGCAATGGTGGTGTAGTCCTCCGCAGGCAGGACTGGGACCTCCGGGGCAGCATATTGAGGGTGAGCAGGGTGTAGTGGAGCTGAGTTTGTAGAAGGAGGGTAAGAACAGTCAATAGAGGGGCACGGTGAGTGAGGAAGAAGGATGCACGCACACAGAAGAAGTCTCTTTTACCTTTTTACTGGTGGTAGGCAGGTAAACATTCCAGGGCACTGACGGGTGACCGGGCTGCACAGTAGGTTCCCACAGCAAGTGGGTATAAGGCCTCCTTTGATTGTGAAGTTGCTGAAGTACAGTCTGTTGTAGACTGAGTTGCCTCCACTCACTTCCTTCGTCTATCTCTCTCTCTCTCTCTCTCTCTCCTCCTGTGTGGCCTCCGGGATGACCCTCTCTGGACACTGCAGCAACCTGGCTGCCTCTCTTGACCCTCCTGGGAGACCGGGTAGCTGGAGCTTCCACGATGCGATGGGGTTTTCTTTGGGCCTATAGTTCCCCCACAGGTGCGGATCCCCAATATCCGGTTTTCTCCTGGAACGAACTCTCTCCCGAGCTACTTGTTCCTTGCTTCTATTCCTGTTCTAAGCTCCCTGCCTTCAGTCTCACTTAGGCTGTGGAACGCTGAAGGGCCACTCCGGGTCACTGGCTCGGGCCTGTACACAGCACCAAACACCAGGACTTCCCTGCAGCTCTTCTAGCGTCTGCACACTCTGACTCGCTCCTCCCTAGCAGCAGTATATATAGGGGATCTTGCCTAAGGTCAGCAAGTGGGGCTCCCCCTACTGTGCTGGGGTGGAAGGTGTTCATAGTAGGTACCTGCTGTGGAAACCCAGCTCTGCATTAGAGAGATCTGTGGTTACCTGCGTGAGAAGGGCGCAACAAAAGATTGAAGGAACCAGACTGGTTATTTAAAGGCTCCCAGAGGTTCATGAGGGGTGTAATTCAGACTGTCACTAAGGGGCGCTTGGACTTCTATAGAAGCCCTAGGTAGAGACCCAATTTTATGAAATTGCATATCTGTGGTAGGGGGGCTCTCATAGTTTGATAAAATTGTGTAATAAAAACCATACATTTAACATGTATAGTAAATTCATAATACATCTTACAAACAGTCCTGATTTTGCTAGATTCTTCTAACAAATGATCTTGAAAGTGTGGCACCCCACTAGTCAGTGCGCCACAGTAGGGGTACTGCACCCACAAACGAGTGTGCAGTTAATCCTTTCACAGGGGAGAGTAAGGTTTGTAGGCGGCTCCCAACCCAGCACTCCCACACTCGAGCCTAGGCAAATGGTTGGAGCCCAGTCCCTAGGGGGAGAGTTAGGGGAGGAGGGAATTCAGACAGTGGAGTTTTAGTTTGCACTGAGGAGCAAAGGAGAGGGGAGTCTCCAAGAGAGAGAAGGAGACTCCCAGGGAGGGGGCCTAGAGAAGAGGCAGCCCAGGAACAGAAAGAGGGGACACCATATAGGAGTGTCCATACTCTGGGGGAACCCTGGTGCATCTAATGGAGCACCGGCTCCAAGGATACGGTACAGAGAGTCCAGCGACTGAGCCGTCCACCCCGGTCATCACGGGTCAGTTCATCAACCCTGACACCTGTCTAGAAAGTGCATCCTTGCCAGGATCACCCACCAAAGGTCGAGTCCCTTCAGAGAGAGAAAGAGGGAGAAGAAGGGAATCTCGCAGCACCCCAACGGGCCTGGAATACAAGAGGGCTTTGCTGGGGCAGGTTTTAGCAGCAGGACACGGGATTGACAAGAGAGAGTATACTACGTGATTCGCTGAATGAATGACAATCTGTAACTACCTGACCAGCTACCTGATTATAGAATGTTTGTGCTGTAACCTGAACTGTCATCTGAACTGGTTTACAGAGTAAAGTACCCGTGTGTCTGTTCGTCTGCTGCACTGCTCCACAGATCATCTCCACATTCTGCTCCACCATCCAGGTGCATCTCTGCCCCGGGGACTCAGCTCCGCCTGCAGGGAGTTGCTCCATCCAAGCTGCAGTACCATCTCCCCCAGAGGTCTGAAGCGGCACTGGTGCCCATCACCACAATCTGCAAGTGGCGTCACGACAAACTTTCATTCTCCTTATTACCATTCCCTAACCCCTTGATCAGTTGACCACCAGGGCCACAGGTCTGGGCAGGCCACCAGTGACATCCCAAATACAGCAGGGCCCAGACACTCGAGTCCCCATACAACCCTGGGTGATTCAAAAGCACCTCTACAGTGTCTTTTTTCATTGCACTGCTGTATTGGTGCTTACAATATAAGTCCCCCACTACTAGTGTCATACTCACCTTCTGCTGCCGTCATCCTTTTCCATCAGTGCTCTGGTCAGTCTGTTGCAAAAAGTAACCTTCTGGCAGCTCCAGTGTTTCATGGAGCATGCCAGAGTTCACAATTCAAAACATCTCTATGAGAGCCTCGTTCTGGTCTCATTCTGGCTTTCATAGGGATGTATTGGGAGCTTGTGATGTAACTTCTGTCTTCCAGACAATCAGAAATTAATGGCACAAGATGGACTTGTGGGTCTGGAGTAGCATCAAAAAAGGATGAAAAGGCCCAAGGGTAAGTATAAGACAGGGTGGTAGGGGACTTACATTTATCCCCTTCCTGACCTATGACGTTGTACAACGTCATGAAGTCAGGGCCTTCCTGACCTTTGACGTTGTACAACGTCATGGCGGTTACCACTGCACCATTGCCGCGGTAACCGCCATCGGGCCCCGTGTTAAGTGATACTTCTCACTGAACACTGCGGCTTGAGGTCAGGGGGGGTGGATTCCCCACCCCACCCCCAGGATCACGGTGATTGACTGTTTGAACTCTCTCCTCTGCTCCTGCACCCTGCTCCTTCCTCCTATTCCTGAATTCCCCACCCCCTTCCTCCTAATTCCACCCCCCTGTCCACTTCCTGCTCCTGATCCGGTCCCCTACTCGCCCCAAGTCCCCTTCCCGCTCCTGCTCCGGTCCTGTCCCTCTTCCTCCTCCCCCACACACTCTTGATCCCCATTCCCCTTCACCACCCTCCCCCCGTGCTGCCCCCATACCTCCGTTCCACGCCAGCCACGTCCTCCACCGCCGGGCTCCTGCACTGTGCAGCTCCTCCTGTGTGTAGGCTGATCTGATACAAGAGGAGCTTCCAGACACCGGGCAGCAGATCTTTGCCATACAGTGCACCATGACTGACTTCAGTGACTGCAAAAAGTGGACACTTGATCCCTTATTGTAGTCTCTGGGGTCAGAGTCATGGTGCACAGTACGGCAGATCATTGCCATACAGTACACCATTACTCCGACCCCAGAGACTACAACACGGGATCAAGTGTCCACTTGTTCCAGTCATTGAGGTTAGTAAAGGTGCACTGTATAGCAAAGATCTGCCGTACCATGCACCATGACTCTGACCCCAAAGACTACAATAAGGGATCAAGTATTCATTTGTTGCAGTCACTGGGGTCAGTCATGGTGCACTGTGTGGCAATGATCTGCTGTACTGTGCACCATGACTCTGACACCAGAGACTAGAAGTGGACACTTGATCCCTTATTGTAGTCTCTGGGGTCACAGTCATGATGAACGGTACGGCAGATTATTGCCATACAGTGCACCATGACTCTGACCCCAGAGACTACAACAAGGGATCAAGTGTCCTCTTGTTGTAGTCTCTGGGGTCAGAGTCATGGTGCACTGTATGAAAGCTCATTTCCATACAGTGTACCATCAGTGTAACCCCAGAGACTGCAGGAAGAGGACACTTGATCCCTTGCGGCAGTCTCTAGATGTAGCAGATGTGATTGAATGTCGTGGGACAATCATTTTGGACTACGTCTGAAGCGATCGAGCGCCGTGGGACCTTCGTCGTGGACTACGTCGGATCTATATAATAAAGATGGAGTCCGAATTTTGTTTGTATTTTTTTTCAAATAAAAAGATTTTTTTTCTGTGTGGTGTATTTTTTTTTTACTATTTACTAGAGATTCCTAATAGCCTGGTCTAATATTGGCCCGACATTATGAATCTCGGGCTTAGTGCCAGCTGACAATAAAAAAGCTGGCATTAACCCCTTTATTACCCAGTTTGCCACCGGCACCAAGTCAACTGGAAGAGCCTGGGTACAGTGCCAGAAAATGGCGCTTCAATGAATGCGCCATTTTCTGGGGTGGCTGCAGGCTGCAATTTGCAGCATTGGGGGCCCAGAACGTTTGGACCTCTCCGTGCTGAGGATTCCAGCCCCCAGCTGCCTAGTTGTACCTGGCTGGGCCAAAAATATGGCGGAGCCCCATGTCATTTTTTTTTCTAGAATTAGTTCTAGAACTAAAACAAAAATGGGCTTTGCTGTATTTCTGGTTGCCAGCCAGGTACAACAAGGCAGCTGGGGGCTGGTGGCAGTCTGTAGCTGCCAAGTTGTACCTGGCTGGACCAAAAATACAGTGGAGCCCCAAGTCATTTTTTTTAATTACTTCTACAAATAAAATGGCATGGAGCTTTGCTGTATTTTTGGTTGCCGGCCAGGTACAACTTGGCAGTTGGGGGCTGGAATCCTCAACGTAGAGAGACCCAAATGTTGTGAGCCCCCCACGCTGCAAATTGCAACCCACAGCCATCCCAGAAAATAGCACATTCATTAGAGGCACCATTTTCTGGTGCTGTACCACAAATCTTCCAGTTGCCCTTGTGCTGGTGGCAATGCTGGTGGCTCACAGGGGCTCTCCATGCATGACATAGTGTCCACTAACAAGTTGAAAGGAAAATCAGCTCAAATTTTTAGCGGACACCATGTCGCGTTTGGAGAGCCCTGTGTGCCTAAACATTGGAGCTTCCCCACAAGTGACCCCTTTTTGGAAACTAGACCCCCCCAGGGAACGTATCTAGATGCATAGTGAGCACTTTGAACCCCCAGGTGCTTCACAAATTAATCCATAAATATGAAAAAAGAAACATTTTGTGGAAAAAAAGTACTTTTTCATTTTTACGGATCAATTTGTGAAGCACCTGGTAGTTCAAAGTGCTCACTATGCATCTTGATAAGTTCCTTGGTGGATCTAGTTTCCAAAATGGCGTCACTTGTGGGGGAGCTCCAATGTTTAGGCACACAGGGGCTCTCCAAATGCGACATGGTGTCCGCTAACAATTTGCATGGAAAATTAGCTCAAATTGTTAGCAGACACCACGTCGCATTTGGATAGCCCCTGTGTGCCTAAACATTGGAGCTTTATCACAAGCAATGCCAATTTGGAAACAAGACCCCTTAGGGAACTTATCTAGATGGGTGGTGAGCATTTTGAACTCCCAAGTGCTTCACAAATTCATCCGTAAAAATGAAAAAGTACTTTTTTTTCACAAAAATATTCTTTTAGCCTAATTTTTTTCATTTTCACATGGGCAAAAGGATAAAATGCATCCTAAAATTTGTTGGGCAATTTCTCCTGAGTACACCAATACCTCATATGTGGTCATAGACCACTGTTTGGGCGCACGGCAGGGCTCAGAATTGAAGGAGCGCCATTTCACTTTTTGAAGGAAAGTTAGCTCAAAGTCAAATGGCGCTCCTTCCCTTCTGAGCCCTGCCGTGCACCCAAACATTGGTTTATGACCACATATGAGGTATTGGTTACTCAGGAGAAATTGCCCAACAAATTTTAGGTTCCATTTTATCCTGTTGCCCATGTGAAAATGAAAAAATTGAGGCTAAAAGAACATTTTTGTTAGGAAAATTAAAATGTCACTTTTTTCCTTCCACGTTGCTTTAGTTCCTGTGAAGCACCTGAAGGGTTAATAAACTTCTTTAATGTAGTTTTGAGTAGCTTGAGGGTGCAGGTTTTGGAATGGTGTCACTTTTGGGTGTTTTCTGTCACGTACACCCCTCAAAAGAAACTTGAAATGTGATGTGGTCGCTAAAAAATTGGTTTTGTAAATTCTGCTAGAAAAATGAAAAAATGTTGACTTCCTACCCAATTTTTTTTTTTTTTTCAAAAATTGTGCTGATGTAAAGTAGACATGTGGGAAATGTTATTTATTAACTATTTTGTGTCAGATTACTCTCTAGTTTAACAGAATAAAAATTAAAAATCAAAATTGTGAAATTTTCAACATTTGTCAAATTTTTATCACAAATAAACACAAAAATGATCTACCTAAATTTAATACTAACAAGAAGCCCAATATGTCACGAAAAGCAGTCTCAGAATTGCTAGGATCTGTTGAAGCGTTCCAGAGTTGTTATCTCATAAAGGGACACTGGTCAGAATTGATAAAAATGTCAAGGTCTTTAGAGTCAAAATAGGCTGGGTCATGAAGGGGTTAAAGCACTACTACAGCAGTGAAAATAAATGCTGGAGTGGTGCTTTAAAAGGGAAATACTGTTCCAAATCATACTCAAAAGTGTGCTCCTTGGAGGTGGATCTCCTTAAATTGGATGGTCAAAGACTCCGGACTTAAACAACCTTAATTTTACTTTTCAAATGTTGCCCAGTGCATTAGTTTAGGGGCTTTCTTGCATTTTTCTTATTCTAACTGACCCAGTGGATACAAGTTACTGAGAAAGAGAGACATTGACTAAAGGTAAGAACAGAGGAAAGAGAGTAGGGAAACGTTAACCTGGATTTTCGGAGATAGATCAACATGGTCTCTAAAACACTGTCTAAGCCTTCCAGTCCCTAAAAAGGGAATACTCCTAGAGCAGACAATGAAATAGTTTTTCTCTACAGACTTGTGATCTTGTATGATATTAAATGCTTTAAAAATACTTAATGTTTTCCATAACACAGCTGGAGTTTTGTCTTAATAATTCTAGCAGACAAACGTGTGTTCTTCCTTTTGCTACGGTATTTAGTGCCAAAGAATAATACTATTATCTCCTTCATGGCATGAATAGTTTCCATTTTGTTTTGTTTTATTTCCCCTCCCCCTTCGTCTAAGAGACATAACTTTTTATTTTTTCATCCACATAACCATATAAGGGCTTGTTTTTTTTGCAGGATAAGTTGTACTTTTTAGTGACACCATTCCTTCTAATATGTAGTGTATTGTATATTGGTAAAAAAAAATTGCAAAGTGAGTTGAAATCGCAATTCCACATTTTTTTTCGTCACCATGTTCACTATATGGTTGAACTGGCTTGACAATACGGTTCTACGGGTCAGTATGGGGATGCAGATAACAAACATATATACTTTGTTTTTTAAGTGGTGAAAAAAATTTGGAAATTTGTAAAAAAATAATGTGCTTTTGGTGCTATTTTCCAAAATCTGTAACACTCCCATTTTTCAGGTTATGGGGCTGTGTGAAGGCTTGCTCTTGTGCCTATGTTTTGCCAATCCCCTTTTGGGGTAGATACAATGTTTTGGTTACCTTTCATTGCATTTTATTATAATGTTGAGATGTCCAAAAATAATTAATTCTATCTCTTTCATTACAGGGTTCATCAGCAGACCCTCGGCTGTCATGGTAACTTATTGTCACATGTGTAACAATGCTTCCCCCCCTTCCCACCAATTCATGTGAAATGCCACTGTCAAGTTAAGTCATTGGCAAAGTTCAGCTCCACTGGCAGCTGTTAAACAGATCAGATGAAATCAGACATCATATACTAGGAAAGAGACAGGATTGGTGTGCGAGCCCGCCTCAAGGGGAGGGACATGACATATGGCATACATATGTGTCATATGTCGTGAAAGGGTTAATGCATGTTACATGCGGCACAATAAAACCCCGTCTATATCAATAAAAGACAAGAAGACAAGTGATTCAGTAATATCTGCTCCCTTGCATATTCTGGTTGAAGCTGCAGATGGTGCAGGAAGCGATTATTTTCGATCTCTATGTATTCACTTGTTTTAAATGTGCTGCACTTAGAAGCAGAAGCTCTTACGCTGCAAATTAACTAATCTTCAGACTGTTTTCATAAATGTCCCAGATAGAGAAGTAGAGTGGCCATTATCCCAGACTTATGCCTTTAATTAAAGCACAATACTTGACAACAGCGAATATAGGAGTTTTGTTTAACAATGAAAAGCACTATTAAGATATGTTCACATGACTGTTTTTTAGGTGGATTCTGCCTAGAACAGTCTTAAAAAAGCACCCAATAAATCTTTAAAAAATGATCTACTGGCAGTGTGGCATCTATTATATGTCATGTGTACATATCCTCATCAGAAGAAGTAAACTTTCTCACAAAATCTTACACTGGCATGTGTGGTGCCCCACTGGTTGGTGCGCCACGGAGAGGTACTGCACCGAGACCAGAGTGTGTAGTATCCCAGTGACCAGGGAATTGGGATGTTAATCTGGAGCCCTCATTACACTCATCCACACAACCTAGAGCAAGGGACTCTGCTAGGAGACCCGGTCCTGGTGGGAGAAGTTTCAGGGCAGAGAAGTGGAAGAGCGGGAAGAGGTTAGAGCAGAACGTCTGTGGAGAGAGACAGAGGAGGACACCTGAGGAGAAGTGGGCCAGACTGAAGGGAGATCCTCGGGTGTCAGTAAACACCCTAATCTGGACCGGAACGGCACCCAGCCCAGAGGGACCCAGTCCAACAATGGAAGACTGGCTCCGAGAGCGGTGCAGGAGTTCAGCCCTGAGCTGCCAAACCGGAGGGACATGGGCTACTCAGAGAGCCACAACCAAGCCCTGGCATATTTCCCACAATGGGCCCCATATAGGGTCATGAGCCCCTTAGTAAAGGACTACCTCTACAGCGACCCGTGGGGACTGGCGAAGGGCGGAAGAAAGGAAAGGAGTAACAGCGCAGTGTGAGGACAAAGAGAGTTAAAAGCAGGAACACCACTGAGAGCCTCAAAAAGACATCTTATCCCTTGGTGACTACCCAGGACAGCTAACAGTGACTGTGTACCCTTTGAAAGCTGCCTGAAAGTTACCAGTAAAATCCATGCAGAGCTTGAACTGTATCTTGTGTCTCATTTCCATCTCGCCGGGTAAACTGCATACCAGCCTCATCAGCAGAGACTGCTTCAAGCCTCCACCTGCAGAGCCTCCTTCCAGTGAGAAATCCATTCATCCATCCCTGCCCCGGGGATCCTGCTCCACCTACAGGGAGCAACAACATCTGGCTGCAGCATCATCATCCCTGGAGGTCTGAAAGCAGCGCTGGTAACATTACCAGGTACTGTAGGTGGCGTCACAAACTTTATTTTATTTCTATTATTTTACACATTTTTCATCAACCACCAGGGCCACGGCCCCGGGCATCGGCCACCAGTGACAGCACCTTTAATCAATGCCGGGGACCTAGTACCCCATTGCCTTTGGTTGGGTCACATGCAAAGGTTTGTGCACCCACTGGTCAAATTTACTGTTATTGTAATCAGTTTAGCAAGTTGAAAAATAAAGGAACCTCTTAGGTCCCCTGTATACGCAGGACTAAGAGCACATACCTAAAATCCATGCCTAACAGTTCCTTCATATAGTAGTATCCATAAAATGACGTGTAGAAAAAGTACTGGTTTTCTAAAGATCATTTATGATATGCTAATTAGGACTTTGACTAGCGGAGAGGGCGTTAATTCCCACTTTACCACAGTGTCATCAGTATCTCTATACATAGCGATGCATGCATGGTTTTGTACCTCTCTGCATTGAGCTTCTCTGACACAAGGTGTATGCATCATGGCTTCACTGTGCATGATCGGAAGTCGTCCACACTCCTAGTAACTCATGCTACTCTGAAGATAGATGTATGCATCCCTGCTTCAGAGAAGCATAGTGTGCATGAAAGAAATCGATCATCTGTAGTGAACTTCTCAAATGCCACGGTACATACACCTGGTGTTATTAAAACTCAATGCTGAGAGTTACAAAGCCATGCACACTTATGGCTTTGAATTGCAATGCCACTGCGTGGTAAAACATGATATCATGCCAACACGGACATGATAACATGCTAAGTGGGCCAACTAGTAGGGGGAACAAATGTCCTCTCGACTAGTTATAGCCCTAAGTAGCATTCCCATAAACATTGTTTAGAAATAATTTTTCTAAAGATTTGTTTATGGATGTTTCAGTAAGAAGGGACTATTAGGCAGGGATTCTAGATATGTGCTCACAACCTCTCGTGGTTCTCTGTCCACAGAACACCTCACAGGTTCCCTTTAAATGATCTGTAAAAGGCGTTAAGTTAAAGATGACACATTTTCTTTATATTTAGGCAAGAAAAAAGTTATATTCACGTTAACATTTCAAACATTACACAAAGGAAAATTGGCCAATGCAAACGTTTGTGCACCCTTGGATATTTGGGTCAGATAACTTTGACCAAGGTTTTTGTAATGCAGGGTAGTGGTTGAATTACCGGGCAGCAAGCCGGAAAGTGCAGTATGCTGGCCACTATGCTAGTCACATCTCCCTTAACTGCCAGGGTACTTTTCAACTTCTTCGTGGTCATGGAAAAGGGGGACTTTGACAGTGCCTTTCCCAGGCACCAAGTAGCACAATGGCTGGTGACAGGGCATATAAGCAATAGCCGGATCAAACACACCTGTAACCTACAGGAAACGTGCAGACCAAAACTAAGTAAGGAAAACAGGGACGAGCTAAGGCCAAAAACCAGACCAAATAACTCATCTGAAAAAAACACCAAAAACTAACCTCTACCAACCAAACAAAACTGAAGAAAATCAACACACCACAGATGATATGGCCAGTTTAAATCTGCCTCTCAGAGATCACCTGACACCACTGAGGCAATACCCAATCTCCACATTAAGTCCAAAGAGACAAAGGAGGAGGAGATGAGAGGGAAGTGAAGGAACCGTCCACCACTCAACTGACCCAGCAGAAACGGTGTCCCATGTCCACTGTAAACAGCCAACAGCACGGGATGAACTGAGGTGGTCGACAGGGTAGGGGTACTCGGATACCGTTCGATGAAGGAATCATGGTTGGTCAGTTCCTGGTTCCGTGCCCTGGACCCTCAGTGGTAGGGAATGGGGGTGATGATGGTGGGGGAGGGAATGGTATCGTGGCCACCTGTGGTACCTGGTAATAGGTTAATAGTGCTGTGACCGGCCGCTGAGGTCATGGGAGGCAGCGTTGGGTAGTACAGCTCCCCACAGGTGGAGCTTTACCTCAGGGCAGCGGGGTGGATGAAGGAAGTAGTAGTGGTCCTGCTGTGAACTCTGCAGGCGGCGGAGAAGCAGGCACACACACAATAGTCTTTGGTTTCAGTACCTTTTTATTGTTGTCCAGTCACGGTCCTGGAGGGTAAGCAGGTGTCTGTGCAGCTTGGGGCATTCACCTTGGAGAGTTCTGAGGCCTCCTCTGTTAGTGTGTGCGACGGCGTCTTTTTGGGGTAAGCTCTACCTTTAGCTGAACCTGCCGCTACTTCTCCCTCTCAGGGTGCTGTTCCATAACTGATAATGAGTACCTCTCTGTGGGATTCCTATCCTCAGCTAGGTTCCTGGTCCTTTACTTGGTCAAGTTTGGATTCTTATATTTGTCGCTTCAGGGGACTGGATCCTCCTGATCTGTCCGGACTATTCCTGCTACTATATCTTATCAGCAGTTGTGGACTCTGGTGTCCGAGTAACTAAAGGGTTCACAAGTCTGTTCCCTTCTTCTTGCTTCTCCCACTGGCCTCCGTCCCTCTACCTAGGGCTCAGCACAGCTGGGTCAGTGTCCCTTGGTTCTGGGCCTGCTTGGTCCCAGCAACCAGCTCCTTACAACTATTCTCTTCTCTGTCTGACTGGAACTAACTGAACTGAACTCTTTGCTGTCCTTGTGGAACTAACCGACCTTAATTAGCCTGTTAAGGTTATGGCTTGATTACTATCATTTGCCAGGTGATGCAAATTTCACAGCTTTATAAAAACCCAGCCTCTTCTAACCTTGTGCTAAAAACCAGTAGCCACAGGTTCTTCTAATCAGCTGCCTAGCAGTTTGAAAATTAAAATGATGGAATCCCACAAAGTAGGAGAAGACTAAAAAAATAGATAGCAAAGCGTTTTTATGTTGCCTTTTCCTCAGTTTGAAATGTAATTAACAAAAGACAGTGGAGATCAAGATAAAGTCTGGAAGACAAAGCAAAGTTTCTGTGAAACCTGCTGGTCAGATTGCTAGAGAGGCAAATCAGAACCCCACGCTTGACTGCAAAAGGCCTTCAGGAACATTTAGCAGACTGTGGAGCTATGGTACATTGTTCTACTTTTCAGAGGCACCTGCACAAATATGTCCTTCATGGAAGAGTCATCAGAAGAAAACCTCTCCTGCATCCTCACTAGAGATGTGCAATATTCGATTCGAATTGTTCAACAATTTCAAATTTGACCTGTTTTGGGCTATGTTCGAGTCATTCGATGAATTTGAACAATTTGACCAAAAGCGTTTCTGACTTTTCACAGTAATGCTTTTGTTTAAAGTTATTATGAGTTTCAGTGTCTAGGAATAGTGGGCGGGAGGGGGGGGAGGTTGGAAGAGGTCTGTGGTCAAATAATGCAAATCTCCATTTTTTTTCCCCTTCCCGCACTCACTGTGGGTGGTCCGGTCTGTCAGCCTATCAGTACGCATACAGCAAAATGCACTTTTTGCACACAAGGGCTTGTGTCATTGGCTGGGTATATCACATGTCCTTGCCATATAAGAATTTCCCCTTCTTGCCATTTACTCAGTGTTGCAGCTCAGTGTCAGTCGGTGCCGCTGCTGTTGTGTCCACTATATAGAAAGAAAGTTAGATAGCAATTCAATATCAAGTTAGATAGAGAGATAGTTCATAGGTTTAGGGACTAGTTCCAAGAACAGCCTTTTTCAGAGCTTAAAAGCACTTTTTGCCAGGCAGGTCAGTTCCAATGCTGTTCAAGTGTTTTTTACAGCATCTGGCCAAATCTAGCCAAAGAAATCCTTTTTGGCTAGTAGCAGTGTGTGCTAGGCACTGGTGTAGCACTGTTGTGAAGAAAGCTACACCGCCTATCTTTAATAGCCATTTTCTACTGCATCTACCCAAGCAAATCCTTTTGGATAGTACTATTGTTTGAATAGGTAGTTGTGCTCCAGTGTTCTGTTGAAATCTACTGCCAACAGCACAGAAAACACTCTTGTATTGCATCTGCAAACACATACTTACCAAAACCTATTTAGGGTAGTACCACAGTTTGACTAGGTAGCTGTGGTCCAGTCTTCTGTTGAAATCTACTGTCACACAACGTAGAAATGTCTTTTGTATTGCATCTGCCCAAACCTACTTACCAAAACCTATTGAGAGTAGTACCACTGTTTCACTAGGTAGCTGTAGTCCAGTGTACTTTTAAAATTTAACGCCACACAGCGCAGAAAACACTTTTGTATAGCATCTGCAAAGCCCTACTTACCAAAACTTATTTAAGGTAGTACCACTGTTTGACTGGCTAGCTGTGGTCCAATGTTCTGTTGAAATCTACCGCCACACAGCGCAGAAACGTCTTTTGTATTGCATCTGCCCAAAACTACTTGCCAACACCTATTTAGTACCACTGTTTGACTAGGTAGTTGTGCTCCAGTGTTGTTTTGAAAAGTACCGCCACACAGAGCAGAAAACACTTCTGTATTGTATCTGCCCAAAAGTACTTACCAAAACCCATTTAGGGTAGTACCACTGTTTCATTAGGTAGCTGTACTCCAGTATTCTGTTGAAATCTACTGCCACACAGTGAAGAAAATACTTTTGTATTGAATCTGCCCAAACTTACTTACCAAAACCTATTTAGGGTAGTACTACTGCTTGATTAGTATATCTCTCAAAACCACCATAGGATGTCCTCCAAAGGAGTACCCCTGATGATAATAGTGAATCTGCACACACCAAGTATTGTAAATTAACTTCTTTATTGATTAAAATTTTATACAAATTCTAAATTCATATCCAGGTACCATAAATTCGTGACATAGTTACAAATTAACCCCTGACCACTAGGGATGAGCGAGTACTGCAATATTCAGACTCGCTATACTCATAACGAGTAGGTCCTGATACTCGGTACTTGTTGCGAGTATTGCCAGTCCAATTAGAGTGAATGTAGAACCAAGTACCTTCGCAGTGTATCTATATATACACTGTGAAAGTGGAATAAAAGTGAATAAAAGTTGTTAAAAATAAAAAAAAATCACACTTAGGCCGCTTTCACAACAGCGTTTTTTGCCGATCGCGGCAGATGTGGTGAAAAAAACGCATTTGCCGCGATTACCGCATAACCGCTGCGCTTGCGGCACAGTTGCGGCAAGCCCCATACAATGTCTATGCGGGCTTGCAGCAAGTGCGGCAAGTGCGGTATCGGCACTTGCGGCAGGTGCAGCCGCAAAAAAACCACGGCTGACCGCGTTTTTTTTCGCGTCTGCACCTGCCGCAAGTGCTGAAACCGCACTTGCCGCACCTGCCGCACACTTACCGCAAGCCCCATAGACATTGCATGGGGCTTGCTGCAACTGTGCCACAAGTGCAGCGGTTATGCAGTAATCGCGGCAGATGCGTTTTTTTCACCGCATCTGCAGCGATCGGCAAAAACCGCTGATGTGAAAGTACCCTTACCCATCCGACGCCTGCATCGGGGACCCGAAAAGAAGACATCCCATGTAAACCTAGGACCTGTCAGTCTGATAGCCAATCAGATGGCTGGTAGCAATCTGGCCAATCAGATGGCCTGACGTCACAAGCCATATGATCACTACCAGCCACCTGGTTGGCCAGATTGCCAGGTCTTTGACGCACGTTTAGGACATGGCAACCTGGCCAATCAGGTGGCTGGTAGCGATCATGTGATTGGCTATCAGACTGACAGGTCCTAGCCGTACATGGGATGTCTTTTTTTCGGGTCCCAGGTGCAGCCGTCGGATGGGTGAGTATGATATTTTTTTATTATTAACAACTTTTATTCACTTTTATTCCAAGGAATCACAAGGAAACTCGTGGAATAGAGAGTTGCCCAAATATAATAATATAATAATAATAATAATAAAGCTTTATTTATATAGCGCCAACATATTCCGCAGCGCTTTACAATGTAGGGTTAGCATACAGAAAATATACAGTAAGTAATTACAATAGAGAACAAATAAAGTACAATCATTGGATACAAAAGCAATAGGCATAGAATCAATGTGAAAAAAAATACAATAAATAAAGCAAGAAATGAAGGTGACCCTGCTCAAAAGAGCTTACAATCTACAACGGGATAGGGGTTGTACAAGGTGTCGGGGCTTATTGCACTGGTGGTCCAGGCATCTTGAGGAAATGGGGTATAGGGCTAAGCTTACATGAATGGTCATCAGTCTGTGTAGACCTTTATGGTTTGGTGGAGTTTGTAGAAGAATAATGTCCAGAGGATAGCCCATTCACTGTCTACAGTACAATGGACATGTTAGGGAGTATGATAGGCCGCCTTAAAAAGATGCGTCTTTAGGGATCGCCTGAAGCCATGCAAGTTGTGGATAGTCCTGATTTCTTTGGGTAAAGCATTCCAGAGGTTTGGTGCAGCTCTGGAAAAGTCTTGGAGCCGGGAGTGGGAGGATCGGATTAGTGCAGATGTTAGTTGAAGGTCATTTGAGGAACGTAGAGAGCGGGTGGGGTGATAGACAGAGATGAGGGAGGAGAGGTAGGGGGGAGCTGCACTGTGAAGAGCTTTGTGGGTAAGAACAAGCAATTTGAATTTGATCCTGTAATATACGGGCAGCCAGTGCAATGACTGGCACAGAGCAGAGGCATCTGAGTAACGATTGGCCAGATGGGTGATCCTGGCTGCTGCATTAAGGATGGACTGGAGAGGAGAAAGTCTGGTGAGGGGGAGGCCGCTTAATAGAGAGTTGCAATAGTCAAGGCGGGGAATGGATTAGGGCCACGGTGAGGGTTTTTGTTGTTTCCAGGGTGAGAAAGGGGCGGACTCTAGAGATATTCTTCAGGTGTAAGCGACAGGAGCGGACGAGAGATTGCGTGTGGGAGGAGAAGGAGAGATCGGTGTCAAATATAACACCCAGACAGCGAGCCTGCTGTCTAGGCGTTATCGTGGTGCCGCACACCGAGAGAGAGATGTCCGATTTAGGGAGGTTAGTGGATGGGGGGAGCAGAAGAAGTTCAGTTTTGGAAAGGTTTAGTTTCAAATAGAGAGTGGACATGATATTGGAAACTGCAGCTAGACAGTCATTGGTGTTCTTTACTACCGCAGGGGTAAGGTCAGGGGCTGAAGTGTATAGTTGAGTGTCATCAGCATAAAGATGGTACTGGAAGCCAAATCTGCTGATGGTCTGTCCAATCGGGGCCGTGTAGAGAGAGAAGAGGAGAGGGCCAAGGACTGAACCCTGAGGGACCCCAATAGTGAGGGGAAGAGGGGGGGAAGTAGAGCCAGCAAAAGATACACTGAAAGAGCGGTCAGAAAGATAGGAGGAGAGCCAGGAGAGAGCAGTGTCCTTTATGCCAATGGAGTGCAGCATAGAGAGTAGGAGCTGATGGTCGACAGTGTCAAAAGCTGCAGAGAGATCAAGGAGAATAAGCAGAGAGTGGTCACCATTACGTTTTGCTGTCAGAAGGTCATTGGTCACTTTGATGAGGGCAGTTTCTGTGGAGTGAAGGGGGCGGAAACCAGACTGTAATGGATCTAGAAGAGAGTGAGCAGAGAGGTAATGGGTGAGGCGGGAATAGACCAGGCGCTCCAAGAGTTTAGAGATGAAGGGGAGATTGGAGACTGGTCTGTAGTTATTTGTGCAGGTTGGGTCGAGAGTGGTTTTCTTTAATAATGGAGTAATGATCGAGTGTTTGAAGGAGGAGGGGAAAATGCCAGAAGAGAGGGAGAGATTGAAGATTTTGGTTAGATGAGTGGTGACGACTGGAGAGAGGGACTGGAGCAGGTGTGAGGGAATGGGGTCGGTAGTGCATGTGGTGGGACGAGAGGAAGATAGGAGCCTGGAGACTTCTTCTTCTGTGACTGGGTCAAATGTGGAGAGTGAACCGGAGGGGATGTGAGGAAGAATGGGGGTGGCAGTGCTTGGAGGCTGAGAGCTGATTTCCTGGCGGATGTTGTCTATTTTATCCATGAAGTAGGAAGCCAGGTCATCAGCAGAGAGGTCGGTGATGGGGGCCTGCACTTTAGGACTGAGGAGAGAGTGAAAGGTGTCAAAGAGTTTTTTTGGATTGTTGGATAGTGAGGAGACCAGGGTGGTGAAGTAGGTCTGTTTGGCAAGGTGAAGGGCAGAGTTGTAGGTTTTGAGCATGAATTTTATAGTGGATAAAGTCTCCTGGTGAGCGAGTTTTCCTCCATAGGCGTTCAGCACTCCTGGAGCATCGCTGGAGGAATCGGGTTTGTGATGTGAGCCAGGGCTGTTTTGTTCTCTGTTTGGAGGTTCTGCGGGTGAGGGGCGCTACTTGGTCCAGGGAGCTTCTGAGAGAGTCATTGTAGTGATTTACTGCCTGATCTGGAGAAGAGATTGAAGAGATTGGGGACAGAGATGAGATGAGGGAGTCTGTGAGTGCCTGAGGGTTAATGGCCTGTAGATTTCTGGATGTGTGATAGGTAGGCTTGGGCTGTGTTGGCCGAGGGTTAGTGAGTGAGAAGGAAAGAATGTTGTGGTCAGAGAGTAGAGTTGAGTTATCCAAGGGGGAGGATGAGCAGAGCCGGGTAAAGACAAGGTCAAGGGTGTTACCGTTTTCGTGTGTCTTAGAGGTTGAGAGCTGTGATAGGCCAAGAGAGGTAGTTAGAGATAGGAGCTGGGATGCAGATGGGGACATGGGGCTGTTTATGGGAATGTTAAAGTCTCCCAGAATAAGGGTTGGTAAATCTGAGGACATGAAATGCGGGAGCCAAGCGGAGAAATGGTCGAGGAACTGGGTGGGTGACCCTGGGGGGCGGTATACCACCGCTACTTTGAGGGGGAGGGGATGGAATAGCCTAATGGTATGGACCTCAAAAGAAGGGAATGAGAGTGATGGGGCTGGAGGAATGACCTGGAAAGTACATTGTGGGGACAGGAGGAGGCCGACTCCACCGCCACGTCTGTTCCCAGGTCTAGGGGAGTGAGAGAAGTGTAAGCCGCCGTAAGAAATAGCAGCAGGGGAAGCAGTGTCTGAATCCTGGATCCAGGTTTCTGTGAGGGCCAGCAGGTTAAGAGAGTTGGAAAGGAAGTAATTGTGAATGAAGGGAAGTTTGTTGCATACAGACCGTGGATTCCAGAGAGCGCAATTAAAAGAGGGAGGTGAAGGTGTGCAGGTAATATTAATAAGGTTAGTGGGGTTTATGTGTGAGGTGGGAGAGGGGTTGAAGTTAGAGGGTGGACCAGGGTTGGGAGAGATATCACCTGAGAGGAGCAGCAGTAAAAAGAGGAAGAGCAGATAGTTTTTGGGATTAGGACATGATTTATTATGACAAGCTTTGGAATATGATGGGCTGAGAGTCTTCAGTAAACTGAAAATAGCATGGGAGCTGTACATAGAGTAGGGCAGGAGAGAGGGGCTGATGTGAATGAGTGGTGATGGAGGGGGGATGGGGTGATAAAAATTGGTGGCGAGAGCACATAAGAAAACAAACAGTGAAATACAAGACATGGTAAAGATTAGTAGTGAATGGAGTTATGCACAGTGTTTGAGTGTCCCTCTATGTCATTGTCTTCCAGCAAGAGCGCATAGAACAATAGATGGTGAAGTAAAGGACATGGTGATAGGGAAAGGAAAAGACGTTTTAATTTTTTTTTTTCTCTCCCTGTTAAATAGAGTGGCTTACCTGACTCTTGCCCTGACTCAACTGCCATGAAATAACTGCATCCACTTAGCATTCAATGCCACTTTGCATAGATGCACACGTGTTGCCCACCACGTGTTACCCCTTAAGAATGAGCTAAATTTATAGGAGACACTATCAGGATCAGGTGAGGGGGCTTGTGGGAGGAAACATGGTATCAGGTAATTAGCTACAAGGAACAGCAGGGGTGCAAGAGGATGAAAGGGCAAGACTCCCTCCACACTATAACACCTCCAACAAGATAACTATTACAATCTGCCAAATTGTCATATACTGGTGAGTGAGTAATGTAATGCATAGAGATGACACAGGAAACTTTACAATAAGTGCAGTGTTGGAATATTACCATGAGACTATAAGTCAAGCTGATATTGCTATGGAGATCATTGCAACAATCACAGGTATATTGAACATGCAGCATGTTACAATGAGTGTGGTTACAAGTAGAGAGGGTTGAAGCAAGCATGTGTGGAATATACCATGAGACTATAAGATCAAGCTGATATTGCTATGGAGATCATGTGCAACAATCACAGGTATATTGAACATTGCACTGTTACAATGAGTTGGTACAAGTAGGTTGACAGCAAGCAGTGTTGGAATATTACCATGAGACTATAAGTCAAGCTGATATTGCTATGGAGATCATTGCAACAATCACAGGTATATTGAACATGCACTGTTACAATGAGTTGGGTACAAGTAGGTTGACAGCAAGCAGTGTTGGAATATTACCATGAGACTATAAGTCAAGCTGATATTGCTATGGAGATCATTGCAACAATCACAGGTATATTGAAATGCACTTACATGAGTTGGGTAAAGTAGGTTGACAGCAGCAGTGTTGAATATTACCATGAGAAAGAGGATTTGCATGGATATTGCAAATCACAGGATATTGAACATGCTTAAATGAGTTTAAGTAGGTTGAGAACATTTGAATTACCAGAACATGCAAGATAAGGGAGACTTCAACATCACATTATTGAATGCACTGTTAAAGTGGGTACAAGATTACAAGCAGTGTTGGAATATTACCATAGACTATAAGTCAAGTAATTCTATGGAGAATTGCACAATCACAGTATATTGAACAGCACTGTTACAATGAGTTGGGTACAAGTAGGTGAAGCAAGAGTGTTGGAATATTACTTATAGAGAAGAGAAGAGGACGATGTAGCAACTGCCATGAAACTGCACACTTAGATAATCCACTTGCATAGATGCCAATGTTGACCCACACTGTACCTAAGAATGAGCTAAATTATAGGAACACTATAGGACAGTGAGGCTTGTGGGAGGAAACATGTACAGGTAATTACTACAAGGAACGCAGGTGCAAGAGATGAAGGCAGATCCCTCCACACATAACACCTCAACAGATAACTATTACAATCTGCCAATTGTCATATACGGTGATGAGTAATGTAATGTAGATGACAAGGAAACTTTACAATAAGTGCTGTTGGAATATTACCATGAGACTATAAGTCAAGCTGATATTGCTATGGAGATCATTGCAACAATCACAGTATATTGAACATGCACTGTTACAATGAGTTGGTACAAGTAGGTTGACAGCAAGCAGTGTTGAATATTACATGAGATATAAGTCAAGCTGATATGTATGGAGATCATTGCAACAATCACAGGTATATTGAACATGCACTGTTACAATGAGTTGGGTACAAGTAGGTTGACACAAGCGTGTTGAATATTACCATGAGATATAGTCAACTGATATTGCTATGGAGATCATTGAACAATCACAGTATATGAACTGCACTGTACAGAGTTGGGTACAAGTAGTTGACAGCAAGCATGTTGAAATACATAACTAAATCAACTAATTGCATGGAGATCATTGCACATCACAGTATATTGAACATGCATGTTACAATGATTGGTACAAGTAGGTTGACAGCAACAGTGTTGAATATTACCATGAGACTATAAGTCAAGCTGATATTGCTATGGAGATCATTGCAACAATCACAGGTATATTGAACATGCACTGTTACAATGAGTTGGGTACAAGTAGGTTGACAGCAAGCAGTGTTGGAAATTACCTGTATGAAGAGAAGAGAAGAGGGACGGATGTTAGTCAACTGCCATGAAATAACTGCATCCACTTAGCATTCAATGCACTTTGCATGAGATGCCACACTGATTACAAGTAACTCCCTTAAGAATGAGCTAAATTTATAGGAGACACTATCAGGATCAGGTGAGGGGGCTTGTGGGAGAAATAGTATCAGGTAATTAAGCTACAAGGAACAGCAGGGGGCAAGAGGATGAAAGGGAAGACTCCCTCCACACTATAACACCTCCAACAAGATAACTATTACAATCTGCCAAATTGTCATATACTGGTGAGTGAGTAATGTAATGCATAGAGATGACACAGGAAACTTTACAATAAGTGCAGTGTTGGATATTACCATGAGACTATAAGTCAAGCTGATATTGCTATGGAGATCATTGCAACAATCACAGGTATATTGAACATGCACTGTTACAATGAGTTGGGTACAAGTAGGTTGACAGCAAGCAGTGTTGGAATATTACCATGAGACTATAAGTCAAGCTGATATTGCTATGGAGATCATTGCAACAATCACAGGTATATTGAACATGCACTGTTACAATGAGTTGGGTACAAGTAGGTTGACAGCAAGCAGTGTTGGAATATTACCATGAGACTATAAGTCAAGCTGATATTGCTATGGAGATCATTGCAACAATCACAGGTATATTGAACATGCACTGTTACAATGAGTTGGGTACAAGTAGGTTGACAGCAAGCAGTGTTGGAATATTACCATGAGACTATAAGTCAAGCTGATATTGCTATGGAGATCATTGCAACAATCACAGGTATATTGAACATGCACTGTTACAATGAGTTGGGTACAAGTAGGTTGACAGCAAGCAGTGTTGGAATATTACCTGTATGAAGAGAAGAGAAGAGAGGACGGATGTTAGTCAACTGCCATGAAATAACTGCATCCACTTAGCATTCAATGCCACTTTGCATGAGATGCCACACGTGTCGAAGAGTACCGAATAGTAATGATTATAGTCGCGCATCCCTACTGACCACCTATCGAGACATATACAATTACAATTTTCAGCAGTTACATATTCATTTTACAGCATCAAATACAGACCAGAAATTATACCACAACTATTTATACCTTGTAAATACTTGGTCTCCCACCTCTGAATAATATAGTATATCTGGGGCTCTGATATTCCTCCCCCAATCTCACTGTTGTGGGATCTCTATGCTTTATATAATATATATGACCATAAGCATTTAATTTAGTATCTCACTTACAGGTCTCTGATTCACCTTCCAGTTTTACTATTGTGGGATTTTTAGGCCTTTTTTCGGATATGCCGCAATAGTATTGGTCAGTATTTCATACCACAGATCCGATGCTGGTACTAACTGGCATACTCCAAGTGGTCCCCTAATGCCTACGCACGTTTCAAGTTGGTGTACTCATCTTCAGGGTGTGCTATCCTTAACTGTGATCATGTATTTATAGTGCCCCAGGAACGCCTAATGATACCGCATCTGTTGGTTATTGCGGCAAATGACTTCCGGGTTTCAGCTCCCGAATCATGTGACATTCCGTTTCTGGTCTTTGGAACGCAAACACCGGAAGCCATAGTACTTCCGTGTGTCAGCATTACCACATGGAATGGAATCCGGAACTGTGGGAGCTTAATCCTCTCCATCATGCGCACTGCCAACACCGCACATTGGTATCCCGTCACCTAGTCTGCAGCCTACGTATTTCCTGACATAGGTGTTCCTACCTCAGATTTAACCCCTTCAGGAGGTTATTTATAACTAGATGGTGGCCCAATTCTAATGCATTGGGTATTCTAGAATATGTATGTAGTTTATTTATGAAGATTTAAGAATAATGCAATTAATTTGCGGCCGGACTGCACCTGTCGCTGATTGGTCACAGGCAGCTGGCGCAACCAACCAGCGATATGGGATTTCCGTTACAAACAGACAGAATTAGATGATTATATAATAGATTTGTTTGTGAGCATGTACATGTGTGTATATGTATATGATGTGACATTGCGGGTCACGTCATCGATATACACGTGTACACACATGTAGACACATGTATACACACATGTATACAGAGACACAGGCATGTACAGACACACATGTATACAAATACACATGTACACACACATACAAACACATGTATTCACATGTGTACAGACACACACACACATGACATGCACACCCATATACACATGCGTATACAAACACACACGTAAACACAGACATGTATACAGACACACACATGTATACAGTCACACATGTAGCCACACACATGTATACAGACACACATGTACACACACACGTATACACGTGGACCCTTAGAAGCACATGTGAGCACGAAACGGCACTGTCATCCTGTGTCTCTAGCTCCCCCGCCCGTGATGCACCTTTAATAATTTCTGCACCGTGTGTCTAATAAATATGCCTGAAAAAACTGACAGGTGAGTGCCCCTCTGTTCCTTCTACTGTGTATGGTTTTACATCGTAATTCTTTGTGTGAGGGTGCACCACTGCGGTTTCTGGCTCGGTGTGGCTGCCGCCCCCTGAGCAACGCGCAGTGTCAGCTGCTGCTCCCTGCTGTGGTGCCCAGAACCCCTTCTACTGTTTTTTGTTTTTTGTTTCCACACATGTACACAGACACACATATATACAGACACACACACATGTACACACACAGGTATACGCATAAATGTATACAGACACACATGTACACACTTACATGTATACACACACATACAGGCAGACACATATATACACACGTAACCATACATGTTTAGATACACATATGTACACACGTATACAGACACACACTTATACAGACACACACATATACAGACACAGACATATACACACAGGTATACACACACATGTAGAGACACACAGACACATATATATACAGACACACACATGTAGACAGAGGCACATGTAGACACAAACATACACACACATATACAGACACAAACACATATACACACAGGTATACACACACATATACAGACACACCCACACATGTATACAAACACACATACATGCATGCACACACACATACATGTATACACGTATGTATACACACAGACACACAGTACACTGAGCTGTAGGCTGACTTTCTGCTAAGGAAAAAAAAAATATTTAAATCTTAGTTGTTAGTGAGTGTGACTGCGAGCTTCGTGTGACTGGGAGCGTAAGTGCAGACAGAAGTAAGTGTGTGACTTGTGATTCAGTGAGGAGGTATTTGGGAATCCTGCAACAAATACCAGTGTGAATTGCTGACTGCTATTTTTTTTTTTTTTATCTTTTTAATTTTATTGGGCTTTCTTAACTTTCTTTTCTCTCTACAAGTTTATAGTCTCTTATTTTACTACCTGTAAGTTAAGGGTTAACTACTTTGCACTTAAAACCTGTGGTGTAGCTATACTTACAAGGGGTTAAATAAGGGTGGGGGTGCATAATTAAGGGTTTATAAGTAGCAGCTTACTGGGGCTTCAGTCCCTTGGAAGTACACTGAGCTGTAGGCTGACTTTCTGCTAAGATAAAAAAAATATAAAAAAATTTAAATCTTAGTTGTTAGCGAGTGTGACCGCGAGCTTCGTATGACTGGGAGCGTAAGTGCAGACGGAAGTAAGTGTGTGACTTGTGATTCAGTGACTTTGGATTCAGGGAGTTTGGAAAGGAGGACTTACTGAATTGCTGGTTGTATTTTATTAATACTTTGCATTTCATTTTACTTATCATTTCTGTCTGGTGCAATCCCCATTAGGAAATGAGCTCTATAATTGGCAATGCCATCAAGTGTACATCTTGCCACATGTATGCATTCCTTGAACAGCCGGTCGAGGGTGCATACTGCTGTGTGAGATGTGAGTATGTTGTGCATTTGGAAGCCCAGATACTGGATCTAAATGAACAACTGACAACGCTGAGATCCATAGACAATATGGAAAGGAGTCTACTGCTCACTGAACAGCTGCTCAATGGGATAGATGTGGGGGAGGATGGTAGCATGGAGCTGCAGGACAGTGAGGTAGCCAGCTGGGTGACAGTTAGAAGGTGGGGTAGAGGGAAGAGTGCCAGGGAGGCTAGTCCTGATCTGGCACACCCCAATAAATTTGTTAAGTTGGCAGATGAGGGGGGTGCGAGTTCAGGGATAGCACTGCTGCAGCAGGGCATGACCTCTGAAAGCCAGAGGAGTGTCTGCTCCAGTAAGGGGGAAAACAGGAGATCAGGACAGGACAGACAGGTGCTGGTAGTGGGGGACTCAATTATTAGGGGAACAGATAGGGCAATCTGTCACAAAGACAGGGATCGTCGAACAGTGTGCTGCCTACCTGGCGCTCGTGTCCGACTCATCGTTGATCGGGTTGACAGATTACTGGGAGGGGCTGGTGAGGACCCAGCGGTCATGGTGCACATTGGCACAAATGACAAAGTTAGAGGTAGGTGGAAGGTCCTTAAAGATGATTTCAGGGAATTAGGCTGCAAGCTTAAGGCAAGGACCTCCAAGGTAGTATTCTCTGAAATACTGCCTGTACCACGCGACACACCAGAGAGGCAACAGGAGATTAGGAAGATAAATAAGTGGCTCAGGAATTGGTGTAGGAAGGAGGGGTTTGGGTTCCTGGAGAACTGGGCTGACTTCTCTGTTGGCTACAGGTTCTATGCTAGGGACGGGCTGCACCTCAATGGGGAGGGTGCAGCTGTGCTGGGGGAGAAAATAGCTAGAAGGTTGGAGGAGTGTTTAAACTAGGGATTGGGGGGGAGGGTATTCATTGTACAGGAGGGGAAGATAGTGTAAATAGTAACCTGGGCACAAGTAATAAAATTGGGGGTGGCATGGGGGGTGGGGTTAGAACAGTCAATATAGTAGGAAGGAATAGAGGTAAAGAGAGATGCATAAAGTGCATGTACACTAATGCCAGAAGCCTCACCAACAAAATGGAGGAATTAGAACTGATTTTGTTGGAAAATAATTATGACATGGTGGGGATATCGGAGACATGGCTGGATGAGAGGCTATAGTCTGTTCAGAAATGACCGTACAAATAAGCGAGGGGGAGGTGTCTGTTTATACGTAAAATCATCCTTAAAACCCATCCTGCATGATAATATAGGTGAATCTAATGGAAATGTAGAGTCCCTGTGGGTGGAGATAAGGGGAGGGGGAAAAAATAATAAATTACTGATAGGGGTTTGTTATAAGTCCCCAACAATAATGGAAGAGGAGGAGAATATCCTCATAAAGCAAATAGATGAAGCAGTGACTCAGGGAGAAGTCATTATTATGGGGGACTTCAACTACCCTGAAATACATTGGGGAACAGAAACCTGCAGTTCTAGCAAAAGTAACAGGTTTTTGACAACTATGAGAGACAATTACCTTTCACAACTGGTTCAGGACCCAAGAAGAAGGGGGGCACTGCTGGACCTATTATCAACCAACAGGCCAGACCGCATATCAAATATATGGGTTGGAGGTCACTTGGGTAATAGAGATCATAAAATAATAAGTTTTCAAGTATCCTTTACTAAGATGTGTAGTAGAGGGGCTACAAGGACACTAAACTTCAGGAAGGCAAATTTCCAACGGTTGAGAGATGATCTTAGTGCAATATTCTGAGACATAAAAGTACACAAAGCAAGTGGGAAACGTTTATTAGCATCCTGAATAGGGCCTGTGCACAATATATACCCTATGGGAATAAGCATGCTAGAAATAGGAGGAAACCACTATGGCTAAATAAGGCTGTAAGGGGCGCAATAAATGACAAAAAGACAGCATTTAGGGAATTAAAGCAAGTAGGTAGTGATGAGGCATTAAATAAATACAGAAAATTAAATAACATCTGTAAAAAGCAAATCAAGGCAGCAAAGATTGAGACAGAGAGACTCATTGCCAGAGAAAGTAAAAATAATCCCAAAATATTTTTTAACTACATAAATAGTAAGAAACTAAAAAAATGATGGTGTTGGCCCCTTTAAAAATAATCTGGGTAAAATGGTGGATGAGGATGAGGAAAAAGCCAATATGCTAAATGACTTTTTTTCAACAGTACCGTATATACTCGTGTATAAGCCGACCCGTGTATAAGCCGACCCCCCTACTTTTGCCCCCAAAAACTGGGAAAACTTATTGACTCGCGTATAAGCCGAGGGTGGACTCCAGCACAGGTATACAACCCCCAGCAGTGAGGTATACAGCAGCCTCCCCAGTGGTAGTATACAGCAGCAGCCCCAGTGGTAGTATACAGCAGCCCCAGAGGTATATACAGCCCCAGAGGTATATGCAGCTCCAGAGGTATATGCAGCCCCATATGCAGCCCCAGAGGTATATGCAGCCCCATATGCAGCCCCAGAGGTATATGCAGCCCCAGAGGTATATGCAGCCCCATATGCAGCCCCAGAGGTATATGCAGCCCCATATGCAGCCCCAGAGGTATATGCAGCCCCATAGGTATATGCAGCCCCAGAGGTATATGCAGCCCCAGAGGTATATGCAGCCCCATATGCAGCCCCATATGCAGCCCCAGATGCAGCCCCAGATGCAGCCCCAGATGCAGCCCCAGATGCAGCCCCAGAGGTATATACAGCAGCAGCAGCCCCAGTGGTATATACATCAGCAGCCCCAGTGGTAGTATACAGCAGCCCCAGAGGTATATGCAGCCCCAGAGGTATATGCAGCCCCATATGCAGCCCCAGAGGTATATGCAGCCCCATAGGTATATGCAGCCCCATAGGTATATGCAGCCCCAGAGGTATATGCAGCCCCATATACAGCCCCATATACAGCCCCATATGCAGCCCCATATGCAGCCCCAGATGCAGCCCCAGAGGTATATACAGCAGCAGCAGCCCCAGTGGTATATACATCAGCAGCCCCAGTGGTAGTATACAGCAGCCCCAGA
The DNA here is from genome assembly GCA_033576535.1 of Allobates femoralis. NCBI lineage: Eukaryota > Metazoa > Chordata > Amphibia > Anura > Aromobatidae > Allobates > Allobates femoralis. The sequence continues at coordinate 104,329,816 of JARQOC010000009.1, read as the reverse complement.
GGTATATGCAGCCCCAGAGGTATATACAGCCCCAGAGGTATATGCAGCCCCATATGCAGCCCCATATGCAGCCCCAGAGGTATATACAGCAGCAGCAGCCCCAGTGGTATATACATCAGCAGCCCCAGTGGTAGTATACAGCAGCCCCAGAGGTATATGCAGCCCCAGAGGTATATACAGCCCCAGAGGTATATGCAGCCCCATATGCAGCCCCATATGCAGCCCCAGAGGTATATACAGCAGCAGCAGCCCCAGGGCTGTATACAGCCGCAGCCCCAGGGCTGTATACAGCAGCAGCCCCAGGGCTATATACAGCCGCAGCCCCAGGGCTGTATACAGCCGCAGCCCCAGTGCTGTATACAGCCGCAGCCCCAGGGCTGTATACAGCCGCAGCCCCGGAGGTATACAGGCCCCCCATCAAGTTCCAGGGCCCCCCCCACCTTGCGCGCCAGCCTGTAAAGGAAAATCATACTTACCAGTGTCCAGTCGCGCCGTCCGCAGCTGCCGACATGACGATCCCGGGCTCCATTCAGCGTCTTCCGGCTTCCGACTTCCTGTGCGCGCGGGCAATGACGTCATTGCCCGCGACTACAGGAAATGCGGAAGACGCTGAATGGAGCCCGGGATCGTCATGTCGGCAGCTGCGGACGGCGCGACTGGACACTGGTAAGTATGATTTTCCTTTACAGGCTGCGCGCAAGGTGGGGGGGGCCCTGGAACTTGATGGGGGGCCTGTATACCTCCGGGGCTGCTGCGGTATTTTTTAATTTTTTTTTATATACTCGCGTATAAGCCAAGGGGGGACTTTTCAGCCCAAATTTTGGGCTGAAAAACTCGGCTTATACGCGAGTATATACGGTACTTAGTTTTAGACACTCCAAAATACATACCAAAAACACATTCTATAGAAAATAAAGATAGTGGTTAATACTAAAAACACTCAGAATTGAATATAAAATTAATATGAAAGGCTAATATAAAGAATGAATAAATATTTAACATGGCATTTTTTTTGGCATATGGAATACGTGGGGAGAGAGGGATGTACAAATTATTTTTTGGAAGGAGAATCACATGGGTCACCATTTTTATTGCAAAATTAGCAGTGATGTATTAATGAAAACCAATGAAAACCAAGACACATTTTCACAGAAAAAAATCGATGAAAGCCAAAACCAACGATAACAGATGTCAGCAAAACCAAGGTATCACTGTATTTATTTAGATTTTGATCCTTCTGGCAGAACTGAGAAGTGGAGACCTTTATTTCTCCATCTTCTCCTCCTCTAACAGAAGTGTTCACACTCTGATCTAGGAGTACCTTTACACGTCGCGATATCGTTCCAATATTGAATACAATTTCACGGGAGCGCGCACGTTTTTGGCACTCGTCCAAGATCGCATAATAGATGTCACACAGGGAGATATCGGCAGGCAACGCAACTACGATGTTGTACGCCCCTTTTTTGCGCTGGGTATTAGCGACCCAGGGAACGAGCATTTAACATTGTAGTGAATAGGGGAAGATGCGCTCCAAATTGTAGTTGCGCCATCACACAGCACGACCATGCCAGATCGCACATGCAATATCATACGGTTGAAGGGCTTGCATAATCTTCTGGCAATATCGTAGTTACGATTTTTTCAAGTCGCATTGCCCATTCACACGACACAACACACGAACGATATCAACTGCAACGGCCACACCATGTGACTTTTTGTCGATGTTGCATTGCGATATCACGACATGTAAAGGTACCCTAACTCTGAACAGAGTTGGATCAGAGAACATTTACATAATAACTGACTCGATCATCTCTGAAGAGAGAATCTGGGATTGTCAGCAACTGTCCTAAGAAGAAGTGAGCAGTTGTTAGGTGCATGAATACTGATTCGCCTAATATTCCATAGTATATGGGTGGTTTCACATCTAAGGTTGGTGTGCGTTTTGCTAATTTGGCCTGTTCCACATCTAAGGTTGGTGTGCGTTTTGCTTAATTTGCGTTTTTACCGCTAAAAACGCATAAAAAACGCTAGCCTTTTTGCCCCCATTGATTTCAATGGGAAAGCATGTAAAAACGCATGCAAAACGCATGTGCGTTTTTAAAAATGCAAAAACGCATGCGTTTTTGGCAACGCAGCACAAAATGTCTTCCCTGACATTTTGGGCATCGTTGGCTAAAACGCAAGCGCTTTTGCGTTTTTGAAAACGCACATGTGTTTTGCATGCGTTTTTACATGCGTTCCCATTGAAATCAATGGGGGCAAAAAGGCTAGCTTTTTTTATTTATGTGTTTTTAGCGGTAAAAACGCCTAAAATCCAGATTTAGCAAAACGGACACCAACCTTAGATGTGAAACAGGTCTATGACATTACTATGTCAGGGAATGTAGTGTGCTGTGCTACAAAGGCAACATGATGGACTTCCCTGTGGGAACCCATTGCCTGATAGTCCTATGGGGTTCTTTGGCTGCCAGAGCTATATTTTATACAAAGGAGCACACTGTGAAACATTATTTGTTCCACGTCTAATACAGGATATAAGGAGATGGCACATTACAGATATTTCATATTTGATCTGTGTTGAGTCCTTGTGCCATATACTGGCTTCTCAGGACATACAAACTAAACACAGCACAATGGATTAGTTTTACCTGAAATACTCTTTAAGTTACCGTATATACTCGTGTATAAGCCGACCCGTGTATAAGCCGACACCCCTACTTTTGCCCCCAAAACCTGGGAAAATGTATTGACTCGTGTATAAGCCGAGGGTGGACCCCAGCACAGGTATACAGCCCCCAGCAGTGTGGTATACAGCAGCCTCCCCAGTGGTATATACAGGCCCCAGCAGTGTTACAGCAGCAGCCCCAGTGGTATATACAGCAGCAGCCCCAGTGGTAGTATACAGCAGCCCCAGAGGTATATACAGCAGCCCCAGTGGTAGTATACAGCAGCAGCCACAGTGGTAGTATACACGCAGCCCTAGTAGTATATACAGCCCCAGTGGTAGTATACACGCAGCCCCAGTAGTATATACAGCCCCAGTGGTAGTATACAGCAGCCCCAGTAGTAGTATACAGCCCCAGTGGTAGTATACATCCCCAGTGGTAGTATATAGCCCCAGTGGTAGTATACATACAGCCCCAGTAGTAGTATACAGCCCCAGTGGTAGTATATAGCCCCAGTGGTAGTATACATACAGCCCCAGTAGTAGTATACAGCCCCAGTGGTAGTATATAGCCCCAGTGGTAGTATACATACAGCCCCAGTAGTAGTATACAGCCCCAGTGGTAGTATACAGCAGCCCCAGTGGTATATTCAGCCCCAGTGGTAGTATACAGCCCCAGTGGTAGTATACAGCCCCAGTGGTAGTATACAGCCCCAGTGGTAGTATATAGCCCCAGTGGTAGTATACATACAGCCCCAGTAGTAGTATACAGCCCCAGTGGTAGTATACAGCAGCCCCAGTAGTAGTATACAGCCCCAGTGGTAGTATACATCCCCAGTGGTAGTATATAGCCCCAGTGGTAGTATACATACAGCCCCAGTAGTAGTATACAGCCCCAGTGGTAGTATATAGCCCACGTGGTAGTATACATACAGCCCCAGTAGTAGTATACAGCCCCAGTGGTAGTATATAGCCCCAGTGGTAGTATACATACAGCCCCAGTAGTAGTATACAGCCCCAGTGGTAGTATACAGCAGCCCCAGTGGTATATTCAGCCCCAGTGGTAGTATACAGCCCCAGTGGTAGTATACAGCCCCAGTGGTAGTATATAGCCCCAGTGGTAGTATACATACAGCCCCAGTAGTAGTATACAGCCCCAGTGGTAGTATACAGCAGCCCCAGTGGTATATTCAGCCCAGTGGAAGTATACAGCCCCAGTGGTAGTATATAGCCCCAGTGGTAGTATATAGCCCCAGTGGTAGTATACATACAGCCCCAGTAGTAGTATACAGCCCCAGTGGTAGTATATAGCCCCAGTGGTAGTATACAGCAGCCCCAGTGGTATATTCAGCCCCAGTGGTAGTATATAGCCCCAGTGGTAGTATATAGCCCCAGTGGTAGTATACATACAGCCCCAGTAGTAGTATACAGCCCCAGTGGTAGTATATAGCCCCAGTGGTAGTATACAGCAGCCCCAGTGGTATATTCAGCCCCAGTGGTAGTATACAGCCCCAGTGGTAGTATATAGCCCCAGTGGTAGTATATATACAGCCCCAGTGGTAGTATATAGCCCCAGTGGTAGTATACATGGCCCCAGCAGGGCCCCCCTCATAATTTGGCGCCCCCACCTCCCTTTCTGGGCCCCCCGCATGCAGCGCTGCACATATACATTACCTGTCTAGCAGCTGTCACCCTCCGATGGCGGATCGCGGCTCCCGACTCCGGGCTCCATCTTCCTCGCTGTCTTCCTGCTTTGTGACCGGGGCTCAGCGCGATGACGTCATCGCGACGCCGGCCGGTCACCTGACAAGCAGGAAGTCAGCGAGGAAGATGGAGCCCGGAGCCGGGAGCCGCGATCCGCCATCGGAGGGTGACAGCTGCTAGACAGATAATGTATATGCGCAGCGCTGCATGCAGGGGGGCCCAGAAAGTGAGGTGGGGGTGCCAGTGAGGTGGGGGCGCCGTATTGACTCGCGTATAAGCCGAGGGGGGGACTTTTCAGCCCAATTTTTGGGATGAAAAACTCGGCTTATACGCGAGTATATACGGTATTTACACAAGAAAAGCCCATGACAGACAATATTATCAGTGATAACAAAAACTGTCAATTAAATGTCACCTGCTTAAGCCAGCAGGAAGTACGGCATCGTCTAAAAATCACTAAAATTGACAAATCCCCGGGCCCGGATGGGATACACCCCAGAGTGCTGCAGGAATTAAGTACTGTCATAGATAGACCATTATTTTTAATCTTTAAAGATTCCATAATAACAGGGTCTGTACCACAGGACTGGCGTATAGCAAATGTGGTGCCAATATTCAAAAAGGGAACAAAAACTGAACTTGGAAATTATAGGCCAGTAAGCTTAACCTCTACTGTGAGTAAAATCCTAGAGGGTTTTCTAAGGGATGCTATACTGGAGTATCTGAAGAAAAATAACCTCATGACCCAATATCAACATGGTTTTACGAGGGACCGTTCCTGTCAAACTAATCTGATAAGCTTCTATGAAGAAGTAAGTTCTGGACTGGACCAAAGAAATGCAGTGGATGTGGTGTATATGGACTTTTCAAAAGCTTTTGATACGGTGCCACACAAAAGGTTGATACATAAAATGAGAGCAATTGGGATAGGGGAAAATATGTGTAAGTGGGTTAAGAACTGGCTTAGTGATAGGAAACAAAGGGTGGTCATTAATGGAACACACTCAGAATGGGTCACAGTTAACAGTGGGGTACCACAGGGGTCAGTGTTGGGCCCGCTTCTTTTTAATATATTTATTAATGACCTTGTAGGGGGCATACAGAGTAGAATCTCAATATTTTCAGATGACACTAAACTCTGCAGGGTAATCAATACAGAGGAGGACAATTTTATATTACAGGAGGATTTATGTAAACTAGAGGCTTGGGCTGATAAATGGCAAATGAGCTTTAATGGGGATAAAGGTAAGGTCATGCACTTGGGCAGAGGAAACAAAAGGTATAATTATGTGCTTAATTGTAAAACACTGGGCAAAACTGTCACTGAAAAAGACCTGGGTTTATGGGTAGATGACAAACTCACACTTAGTGGCCAGTGTCAGGCAGCTGCTGCAAAGGCAAATAAAATAATGGGATGCATTAAAAGAGGCATAGATGCTCATGAGGAGAACATAATTTTACCTCTATACAAGTCACTAGTGCGACCACACTTAGAATACTGTGTACAATTCTGGTCTCCGGTGTATAAGAAAGACATAGCTGAACTAGAGCGGGTCCAGAGAAGAGCGACCAAGGTTATTAGAGGACTGAGGGGTCTGCAATACCAAGACAGGTTATTAATCTTGGGGTTATTTAGCTTGGAAAAACAAAGGCTTAGGGGTGATCTTATAATAATGTATAAATATATGAGGGGACAGTACAGAGAACTTTCTAATGATCTCTTTACTCTTAGGCCTGAGATAGGGACAAGGGGGCATCCTCTACGTCTGGAGGAAAGAAGGTTTAATCATAATTACAGACGTGGATTCTTTACTGTAAGAGCAGTGAGACTATGGAACTCTCTGCCACATGCTGTTGTAATGAGTGACTCGCTACTAACATTTAAAAAGGGCCTGGATGCCTTTCTTGAAAACTATAATATTACCGGTTATAATTACTAGATTCTTTGATAGGGCGTTGATCCAGGAAATTAGTCTGATTGCCATTTCTGGAGTCAGGAAAGAATTTTTTCCCCCAATGTGGAGCTAGTGTTGCCACATGGGTTTTTTTTTCCTTCCTCTGGATCAACATGTTAGGCTATGGGTTGAACTAGATGGATTTAAAGTCTTCCTTCAACCTTAAAAACTATGTTACTATGTTACATGTACACACACATGTCTAGAGGCACACACATGTAAACACACATACACTCAGACATATAGACACACAAAAATATACATACATACATAAATACACACACACATGTGTCACCCCCCCCTCCTCGCTGCTGTCTTCTCACCCACACCTGGCGGTCCCATTGCCGGTGAAAGACAATCAGTGGGTCATGTGACTGAGCAGGCTGATGTGACATCACACAGAGCCTGTCACATGACCTGCTGATTCTGATCCTGGAGATTTCACCGACAATGGGACCATCGGGTGTGGGAGAAAAGACAGCGGCGAGGAGAAGGGGAGGACAGAGTGGGAAGGGAGGGAGGACGGAGCAGCGGTGAGGAGGATGGAGCGGCGGGGAAGGAGGATGGAGCAGCACAGGTGGGGGGAGGAGGACATAGGACGAATTAGCGGGGTAGGGGAGGACGGAGCGGCACAGGCAGGGGGAGGATGGCCATGAACTGCGCCTGTTGTTGTTTGTCTGTAACAGAAATCCTGCATCACTGATTGGTCGCATGCGGGTGGAGCAACCAATCAGCGACACAGGATTTCCATTACAGAGAGACAGACTGAATTAGACAATTATATAGTAGATAATATATTTTATCCCTCTTAAAAAAACCATAATATTTCTATAGTGCACACACAGTGAAACTTATTTATTAAATTCTATGCTCTAACAGGCATTTCATTATATACAACTTGTGCCACCCTCTACAATATAATTAATTTATAAAGTTCATAACATTACAATCATATACATAATAGTGCACACATATATGACAATAGATCATTAAATACAAGTGTGATATATATTAGTGAACAGTAATAGTCAGTGTGGAGTCTCAGGGGTCAGTGGGTGCTCTCGTCCGCTGGCCCAGCTACCTTTAGAAAGACAAGGTGGACCAGGGCTCATCTCAAACTGAACGCCCGAGCTACTTAACCATGGGCAGAACACTACTCAGACAACACAGGGTAAGGGAACCACAATATTAATGCTTTATTGGATCCCCAAACAGTTAATAGCATATAATGCATAACCAGCAAAACTTAAAATGTAACAGGCAACAGAGTCTCACCCTTCCGCTGGCTCACCAGGGATTAGAATATTCGTGCCTCAGAACTTCCAAGGCTATTTACTCCAAACCAATGGCACTCTGCTTTTGGCAGGCACTCACTGAGAAAGAAATAATGCCAGATTTAGGAAGCTGAGTCAGCCCGGCAAAGTCTGTAGACAGGTGATTGGATTGTCCCAACCTGTGTGGCTTTCTTTCGCAGTCTTTGCTATCCCAGCTGAATCCGATAAGTCGATGCTGAAGTGCTCGTGGTTTTATAATCCAGGTTCTGATCCCCTTGGTCGGCACCGGAATGCCTAGACCTGGGGTTATGGCCGGCCAATCGGACCCGAAGATCCTTGATTAGCTGCCTGTATCAATCTTCAATCACACTGGTTAATGCACAGGTCTCCTTATATACGTGAGCCCTCGTTGCAGGATATTGAGGACGTCACGATTGGTGCAATAAGACTGTCTTTTCATTGGCCCGACCTCAAACCTCAAATAACCATTTTTAGTCATATTGCAGTCCAGGCAAGGGAGAGCCAATACTGATTGATATAACACCTAGCACAATACAATCGAGTGTTAGTAGGAGAAATTTAGTCTGCAATTAGGGATGAGCGAGTACCACAATAATCACAATCGCTATACTCACAACGAGTAGGTCCCGATACTTGGTACTTGTTGCGAGTATAGCGAGTCCAATGTTAAAATGGGCAGGCGAGTACTTTCGCAGTGTATCTATATATACACTGCATAAGTGCACTAAAAGTGAATAAAAGTTGTTAAAAAATAAAAAAAAACATACTCACCTATCCGACGCCTGCACTGGATCGGCAAAGAAGACATCCGATCACCGACAAGGACCTGTGAGTCTCACAGCCAATCAGATGGCTGGTAGGGATCTGGCCAATCAGATGGCCAGATGTCACAAAACACCTGATCGCTACCAGCCACCTGAATGTCCAGATTGCCAGGTCCTGAACGTGCATCAATGACCTAGCTCATCCCTATCTGCAATGAATGACATTTAAACAATGGTAGCTGAGGCTGAGGCTACCATAGTGTCAACAATCCACAGTGATACCATGGCATTCTAGCAGGATTAAGTCCCTCTGACTTTAAGGCCCTGTCACACATAACGATCACTCCAGCGATCCCGACAGCGATAACGACCTGCCCGGATTGCTGGAGCGTTGTTACCTGATCGATGGGGAGCTGTCATACAGGCAGATCTCCCCAGTTATCAGGGACCTGAGAACCACCTCCCACATCGCTGAAGGCGATGTCAGCATCCTCCCTGATTAGCGCTGCCTTACAGGCAACGCTAAGCAGGGAGAACACTGGTAACTATGAGAAACAGCGGGTATCCAGGCAGCGCGCACTGCCTGGATACACGCTGTTTATCATAGTTACCAGCGTCTTCCCTGCTTACAGGCAGTGCTAAGCAGGGAGGACGCTGGTAACCATGGTAAACACCGGGTATCTAGGCAGCGTGAGCTGCCTAGATTCCAGATGTTTACCATGGTTACCAGCCAGTGAGGTCACTGATCGCTGGTTTCTTACTGTCACACGCAGCGATCCGTGCTGACCAGCGGTAAACCAATGATCAACAAGTGACCCACAGCACTTTGCAGCGATCAGCGACCTCACAGCAGGGGCCTGATCGCTGCAAAGTGTCACACATAACGAGCTCGCTGGAGAGATCGTTGTTACGTCACAGTTACAACGATCTGTCTAACGATTTTGTTATGTGAGACAGGGCCTTTACAGAAGAGAGAAAATTGCATTGCATAAATCCACATCATCAAACCTCTACAAGACTTGTATTTACAATACCAAACACTGTCTGGCTGGAGTTTAAGGACTTAAGCCATGAAAGTTTGCAACAAAATACCATATTGTATGGGTTACATAAGAAATCATCATATGTTGTACATTGAAGGAGTCCATTTCGTTATAGTCAGTATATATATATACATAAAGTGCATCCACCATACTATATACTATTTTTTATCCCTAAGTGTATATCTAAAGGGACAGTATATTAATTACTATATATTTTTTACTTTTAGATTTTCCTCTATTCCTCATATGTCATGCCTGTATTATTAAAATTACTCAAACCCAGATCCTATCTACTATAATTCATGCATTCGATGTCATAATCCGGTTAATGATCCGTTTTCCATCTTCTGATTTCCTCACCATAAAGGGTTATGGGTCCAATAGTCCAATTCTCAGCTACACTGAATATATGTCACTAAAATAATAATAAAATGAAGTTAACAAAGTTAGAATCTTTAAAATTATTTAAGAAGCTCTACATCCATGATATATCAATATCGCACTACCTATCCTACTACAGAAATGCACTAACCCTAGATTTTCATTTAGCCCCTGTGGAGAGAGTGTTCCTAAGGGTAGGGACACACTTCAGTTCCTGATCAGTTTTCCTGATCAGTGTTCATCAGTTTGTGTGCCAAAACCAGGAGTGAACTTTGCAGAGAAAAAGTATAATTGAAATATTGACACCTGTTCTGGGTTTTGGAGTCACTCCTGGTTTTGGCACACAAACTGATGAACACTGATCAGGAAATGAAGTGTGTCCCTACCCTAACCTGTAGATCCACTTACTCTACACTTGTGCCAATTATCTGGAAAGATTCCTTCCTCTGCTTCCCCTAGATACACTATCAATTGCCCTAACCTTGAATAGTCTTGCATCACTCTTGTGAAATATTGTAAAATTTCTGGGGATAGTTTTCAATTGAGTCGGGTCATCCTCTGCCAGGGATTTTTCAGGGAGAGATATTTTTTTTTAAACTGGGTCCAAGGTCAAAATTGACTAATGTCTGGCCAAAATCTCTCTCAGTTCTCCCCACTGCTTATTAAACGTCGTGATGAATCGTATAGTGTAATTTTCCTTTTTGGCCTCCACCTCTTTGACTATATATAATAGGTAATTTCTTGCGGTTCTTTTTGCCCTCATATAGCCTTTACGGACGGATCTTTTGCTATAACCTCTGTTCACGAACCTCTGCTGCAATTCTGTTGCCTGTTTTTCAAAACGCTCATCATTCGAGCAGATTATTTTTGCTCTTAAAAACTGGCCTATTAGGATTCCCCGTATTGTAGAAGCTGGATGAAAGGATTCGGCATGCAGCAGAGAGTTCGTGGACGTCGGTTTTCTATACATATCTGTTGACAGGTCCCCATTACGTTTACTTACATTACTTTTGGAAGTACACTGAGCTTTAGGAAAAAAAAAAAATCTTTAAATCTTCTTTCTTAGCCAGTGTGAAACGAACTGAGTGTGACCGGGAGCACAAGTGCGGACGGAAGTAAGTGTGTGACTTGTGGTTCAGTGACTTTGGATTCAGGGAGTTTGGAAGGGAGGACTTACTGAATTGCTGGTTGTATTTTATTAATACTTTGCATTTCTTTTTTCTCATCATTTCTGTCTGGTGCAATCCCCATTAGGAAATGAGCTCCATAATTGACAATGCCATCCGGTGTACATCTTGCCACATGTATGCAATCCTTGAACAGGGTGCATACTGCTGTGTGAGATGTGAGCATGTTGTGCATTTGGAAGCCCAGATACTGGATCTAAATGAACAACTGGCAACGCTGAGATCCATAGACAATATAGAAAGGAGTCTTCTGCCCACTGAACAGCTGCTCAATGGGATAGATGTGGGGGAGGATGGTAGCATGGAGCTGCAGGACGGTGAGGTAGCTAGCTTGGTGACAGAAGATGGGGTAGAGGGAAGAGTGCCAGGGAGGCTAGCCCTTATCTGGCACACCCCAATAAATTTGTTAAGTTGGCAGATGAGAGGGTGTCAGTACAGGGAAAGTACTGCTGCAGCAGGGCATGTCCTCTGAAAACCGGAAGAGTGTCAGCTCCAGTAAGGGGAAAACAGGAGAGAAGGGCAGGCCAGACAGGTGCTGGTAGTGGGGGACTCAATAATTAGGGGAACAGAAAGGGCAATCTGTCACAAAGACAGAGAACGTCGAACAGTGTGCTGCCTCACTGGCGCTCGAGTCCGGCACATCGCTGATCGGGTTGACAGATTACTGGGAGGGGCTGGTGAGGACCCAGCGGTCATGGTGCACATTGGCACAAATGACAAAATTAGAGGTAGGTGGAAGGTCCTTAAAGATGATTTCAGGGAATTAGGCTGCAAGCTTAAGGCAAGGACCTCCAAGGTAGTATTCTCTTAAATACTGCCTGTACCACACGCCACACCAGATAGGCAACGGGAGATTAGGGAGATAAATAAGTGGCTCAGGAATTGGTGTAGGAAGGGGGGGTGCTACTGGGGCTCAGGAATTGGTGTAGGAAGGGGGGTGCTACTGGTGCCAAGTGAGGAGCGGGGGGGGGGTTGGGTGCCCGCTCCTTGACTTACATGCAGGCTGGCTGCTAACTCTGCTCCAGTCTCGGGTCCCGCGGACTCTCCAGTGGGTGCAGGATGCGGCGGCTGAGGTCACAATGCGCCACCACGCGGCCGCTCTTACTGTCTGGGCGGCCCTATAGTAGGACTGAACCACCGGCCTGGGGGGCAAATGCCACCCTATCACCTGGGTCAGTCTGCCACTGCTCACAGGTCACTGGTCACAGTTAACAGTGGGGTACCACAGGGGTCAGTGTTGGGCCCACTTCTTTTTAAAATATGTATTACTGACCTTGTAGGGGGCATACAGAGTAGAATCTCAATATTTGCAGAGGACACTAAACTCTGTAGGGTAATCAATACAGAGGAGGACAATTTTACATTACAGGAGGATTTATGGGAACTAGAAGCTTAGGCTGATAAATGGCAAATGAGCTTTAATGGGGATAAATATAAGGTTATGTACTTGGGCAGAGGAAACAAAGGTATAATTATGTGATTAATTGTAAAACACTGGGCAAAACTACCACTGAAAAAGTCCTGGGTGTATGGGTAGATGACAAACTCACATTTAGTGGCCAGTGTCAGACAGCTGCTGCAAAGGCAAATAAAATAATGGGATGCATTAAAAGAGGTATAGATGCTCATGAGGAGAACATAAGTTTACCTCTATACAAGTCACCAGTGCGACCACACTTAAAATACTGTGTACAATTCTCGTTCCGGTGTATAAGGGAGACATAGCTGAACTAGAGCGGGTCCAGAGAAGAGCGAACAAAGTTATTAGAGGACTGAGGGGTCTGTAATACCAAGACAGGTTATTACACTTGGGGTTATTTAGCTTGGAAAAACGAATACTTAGGGGTGATCTTATGTGGCGCCCCGCCAAGCGGGCATTACAGAGGGGTACTGCACCCGTAAAAGAGGTGCAGATGCTCCAGCTGCAGGTGGACCCAAGGATGGTGGGTGGGACCCATTCCAGCACTCTCACACTAGTATACATGATGGGAGGTTACCCGGGAGGGAATAAAAGCACCTCTAGGGAAACAAGGAGGTCTTTGCCTCTAAGTTTTGGGCCTTTTTGGTCTTTGCTGCTAGGTCACTCAGCTGAGGGATGAGGAGGAGAGATGGAAGAGGAGGAGAAAAAATAAGGAGAAAGGAGATTTTCAGGAGAGCAGCCAGTTTGGGAAGAGGGACCGTCGTCAGGTTCTCCCAGACAGCTTACCAGGCACTGGAACCCACACCTGTGGGATACTTTAGGACCACAGAGAATCCGGATTTCCATGGAGTCTTCAATTCTCCCGGGCACCAGAACAGACCGAACGAGGGTATGTAGCACCCAGGCTTTGGGGTACTCGGGTATCAGGCGGCAGAAGGGTTAACGGTGTCATGGGGAATGCAGGTCGCGCCTGATCCCGTGTCCTGGGCCTATCTTTAAAAAGTGGGTGATATTTACAGGGGATTATGTACAAGTTTGTTGTCGTGACGCCACCTGTAGTTTCTGGTGATTTGCACCAGCATCGCCACAGTCCGCCGGAGGTAGATGGCATCACGGCTAGGATGGTATAGTCCTCCACAGGTAGGACTGGACCTCCAGGGCAGTGTTCCTGCAAGGAGACAAGTTCATGCAAAAGAATATGCAGCAGAGTCACATTCACTTCACTCCGGGTACTTTACTGGAAACTTTAGCAGCATTTGTTACAGTTCTCAGTTCAGAATTCAGATGTTAAAAACAGGTAGCTAACGGGTGGCTGCAAGCAGATCCCAGGTGGTATGATGGAACCCTTGGTGTGTGCCTTCTTTCCTATCTATTCTTTCCTGCTCCCAGTAATTGTATGAAGCCCGGTGACTTGGAATCACCCGGACCTCCGCTCTTCCTCTCACCCTTGCTCCCATCGGATAACCTTCTGCTGGCCAACCGCCGAACCTTCAAGCGGTGCCTGGTACCCTCTTTAGGTTGCTTTGGTGCCTGGGTTCACCTGTAGACTCCCCAGGACTCCGGATTTTCTGTGGTCCTATAGATCCCACAGGTGCGGGCTCTGGGACCCGGTAAGCTGTCGAGGATAGACCTCCTCAAGTCCTTCGTTCCCCAACCGGCTGTCTGCTCCTGGGATCTGTCCTTTCTCCCACTCTCCTGGTCCCTTAGCCAAGAGACCCTTCTGCTCCTCAGCTTCTCCGATCAAGGACCAACAGTCCAAGGCCAAAAGCTCTCCTTGTTCCCCCTAGAGGTGGTTTTATTCCCACCCTGGTACCTCCCACCATGTTACCTAGTGTGGGGTGCTGGTTTATGTGGTCCACCCACCATCCTAGATCCTGCTTGCAGCTGGAGCATCTGCACTGCTTTTATGGGTGTAGTACCCCTCTGTGTTGCCTGCATAGCGGGGCGCCACAGGTACCAGGCACCGCCAAAGGAACGAGCGACCAGCCTGTAGAGGGTTACCTGATGGCAGAAAAGGTGAGAGAGGAAAGGAGGTCAGGCTGATTCCAAGTCACCAGGCTTCACACCAAAACTGGAAAGCAGGAAGGAACAGGTGGGTTAATGAAAGAAGGCACACTACGGGTTCCACCATACCACCTGGGATCCACTTGCAGCCACCCGATAGGCTACCTGTCCTCATAACATCAGAAGTGCTGAACTATAACTTTGTATGATACCAATGCAAGTGAACAGTAAAGTACCCGGAGGAAAAGTGACTGTTTCTGTCTGTGTTTCCTTTTACAAGAACTTGCTCCCCATACAGGAACGCTGCCCGGAGGTCCAGCCCTACCTGTAGAGGACTTTGCCAACTTGCCGCATTACCATCTACCTACGGCGGACTGTGGCGGCGCTGGTGACACATCACCAGAAACTACAGGTGGCATCACGACAAACTGTATATAAAAATCCCCTGTAAATATACCCCCTTTTCAATGAAGTCCCCCAAGACACGGGATCAGGCACGGTCACCACTCTCCGTGACACAGTTAACCCCTTGGAGCCTGATACCCGAGTACCCCAAAGCCTGGGGCTCGACATACCTTTTCTGGCGTTACGAACAGGATATCATGCCCAGTTTTACCGGGTACTGTGCGCCTTGGACTTGTGCTATGAAACAAACTTTTTCTGCCACTGCTTGGTGCCAAAAATGTGTTCCCGCCATTGTTGCAGGAGGACCCAAGATGGTGCCGTAGCCATGTACAGTACTAAACGCCATGTGCAGGCCCGGGGGTGTGCCTCAGCCCCTAGAAGAAGGAGGGCCAAGACGGAGGCGCCAAAAAGTGTGGCCGCCCAGCTTGCCATCAATCATTCAGGGGGGCGGCACACAGGAAGTTCCCCGGGAGTGGCCGCCCATAAAGAGATAAGCCGGAAGAGAAGGACAGAAACACCAAGGCTCCTTTATACCTGGCAGCATGGCGGCACCCAGTTGGAGAGATGTAGTGCGCGAGCTCGAAGAACAGGCCCGAGCCGCGCAAGGCGACCTGGCAGTGGCGTCCCTCTTAACTCTAGAGGGGGAAGCTGACTACTGGAGGGACGCATTTGGACGGCTCTCCCAGGACATGGGAGAAGCCCTGGCGTGGGTGTGCCGACGGTGGATGCCGGAGCTGACCTATGAACTTTCGGCAGAGAGCAGACCGCGAAGCGCAGGAGGCAGCGGTAGCAGAATGAGCAGTTGTGGAGTACTGCGCCTCTCTACCACCCGTTGCACCACCCATCCAGACCCGGGACATGAGAGTTCAGACGGAACCCCTGACTACATCACCGTCCCGTTCCAGCTGTTGTCTCCGGCTGGAGGCAGCACGGACGTCCCCTACAGAGCAAAGCGCCATCGTCAAGGAGGAGTAAGACGAGACAGACGACGAGGAACCAAAGGACGTAGAGAGAGCCTCGGAAGGGAGCACCCCAGAAGCTGCTTGGTGGACCTTGTGGCAGCGGCAGCAGTAAGGAGTCCCCGCCATAGTGAGCTCAGCGGAAACTAGAGTGATATCCAGAGTCCCAACCGGCAAATTACCACCCCCACAGTACCAGTCACTACAGCGGTCTCAATCAGCTTTAAATGAGAGAGACCAGGTGGCTAGACAAAGACGCCAAGAGGAGTAGTTCCAGCGAGAGCAGGCAACAAGGCGACTACGGGACGAGGCAAGATCACATCGCCCGCTTCCAGTAGAACTACGTCGCCTAGGAGCCGTCATCTAGTGAGTGACGCACTGCTAACAATTAAGAAGGGCCTGGATGCCTTTCTTGAAAACCATAATATTACCAGTTATATATACTAGATTCTTTGATAGGGCGTTGATCCAGGGAACTAGTCTGATTGCCATATCTGGAGTCAGGAAGGAATTTTTTTCCCCAATGTGGAGCTAGTGTTGCCACATGTTTTTTTTTTGCCTACCTCTGGATCAACATGTTAGGCTATGGGTTGAACTAGATGGACTTAAAGTTTTCCTTCAACCTTAAAAACTATGTTACTATGTTACTATCTCCGTGTACCAGGACGAAGGCTGGGGATTTTTACAAGAACCCGGACTTTCAGATGACGTGTTTTTCGCCAGACGCGATGTAGAATCCTACTTGCGGCGAGGACACCTGGACAGAGACCTTTATCGAGGTGAGCAGGTCACTTATGAGTGGTATCCCGGTCCATTAGGCTGGTTCGCCATCAGGATTTCCCGCCAACAATAGACTCCCGTGTAGAGACATTGCACCAGCAATATACTCCCATGTTGAGACATTGCCCTGTACATAGCCCCCTTCCAGCAACCATGCCCTTTTATTTTTGCCTTTCCCTTTTGGCAAGCCCCTGAATGAAGAGTGTGCCCCCAAAGTTTGTTTTATCTGATGAATCAGAGACTTTTATTTGAACTTTCCCCACTGTTGATAATGTGTGCTGTGTGAGCAGTGGCCCAGCGGTGATAATACACACTGGACTGTGCTGGACAATACATTACCGCTGGGCCCGCGTAGTTAGTTCCGGTCCCTGTTGGGCCAAGTAGATTATGTCCATATGCAGATAGTCATAGCCGGAGAGTAACAACATTACCAACAGGTGACCCAAGGACCGTGGGGTCTATAATACTAACTACTGCATTGTTATATGTGTAACGTTTGAAGAAAAGTGCCTCCCAGCAATGGGAAGAAAACCAAGAATGCTTGTTTGTATAAAGTTTACCCGTTGAAGCTGATGATAAAAGAAAATGCTGTTCACTTTCCGGTAACAGGTACAGATACTCGCGGACGAGTATATTCAATCAAGGGGGTATCTGGCGCCCCACCAAGCGGGCATCACAGAGGGGTACTGCACCCGTAAAAGAGGTGCAGATGCTCCAGCTGCAGGTGGACCCTAGAATGGTAGGTGGGACCCATTCCAGCACTCCCACATTAGTATACACGGTGGGAGGTTACCCGGGAGGCAAAAAAAGCACCTCTAGGGGCAATAAGGAGGTCTTTGCCTCTAAGTTTTGGGCCTTTTTTGTCTTTGCTGCTAGGTCACACAGCTGAGGGACCAGGAGGAGAGATGGAAGAGGAGGAGAGAGTTTAAGGAGAAAGGAGCTTTTCAGGAGGGCAGCCAGTTTGGGAAGAGGGGCCGTCGTCAGGTTCTCCCAGACAGCTTACCGGGCAACGGAGCCCGCACCTGCGGGATACTTTAGGACCACAGAGAATCCGGATTCCCGTGGAGTCTTCAATTCTCCCGGGCACCAAAGCAGACCAAACAAGGTTACCAGGTACCGCCAAAGCCAGTAGAGGGTTACCCGACGGCAGCGAAGGGGAGAGAGGAAAGGAGGTCAGGCTGATTCCAAGTCACCAGGCTTTACACCAAAACTGGAAAGCAGGAAGGAACAGATGGGGTTAATGAAAGAAGGCACACTACGGGTTCCACCATACCACCAGGGATCCACTTGCAACCACCCGATAGGCTACCTGTCCTCATAACATCAGAAGTGCTGAAGTATAACTTTGTATGATGCCAATGCAAGTGAACAGTAAAGTACCCGGAGGAAAAGTGACTTTGTTTCTGCCTGTGTTTCCTTTTGCATGAACTTGCTCCCCATACAGGAAAGCTGCCCCGGAGGTCCAGCCCTACCTGTAGAGGACTTTGCCAACTTGCCACATTACCATCTACCTCCGGCGGACTGTGGCGACACTGGCGACACATCACCAGAAACTACAGGTGGCGTCACGACAAACTGTATATAAAAATCCCCTGTAAATATACCCCCTTTTCAAAGACGTCCCCCAGGACACGGGATCAGGCACGGTCACCACTCTCCGTGACACAGTTAACCCCTTGGAGCCTGATACCCGAGTACCCCAAAGCCTGGGGCTTGACACTTATAATAATATATAAATATGTGAGGGGACAGTACAGAGACCTTTTTAATGATCTCTTTACTCTTAGGCCTGAGACGGGGACAAGGGGACATCCTCTACGTCTGGAGGAAAAAAGGTTTAATCATAATCACAGAGGTGGATTCTTTACTGTAAGAGCAGTGAGACTATGGAACTCTCTGCCACATGATGTTGTAATGAGTGAGTCACTACTAATATTTAAGAAGGGACTAGATGCCTTTCTTGAAAACTATAATATTACCAGTTATACAATCATGGCCAAAAGTATTGACACCCCTGCAATTCTGTTAGATTATACTCAGTTTCTTCCTGAAAATGATTGCAATCACAAATGTTTTGGTATTATTATCTTCATTTAATTTGTCTTCAATGAAAAAACACAAAAAGAATTGTCCTAAAGCCAAATTGGATATAATTCCACACCAAACATAAAAAAGAGGGTGGACAAAAGTATTGGAACTCTTAGAAAAATCATGTGATGCTTCTCTAATTTGTGTAATTAACAGCACCTGTAACTTACCTGTGACACCTAACAGGTGTTGGCAATAACTAAATCACACTTGCAGCCAGTTAACATGGATTAAAGTTGACTCAACCTCTGTCCTGTGTCCTTGTGTGTACCACATTGAGCATGGAGAAAAGAAAGAAGACCAAAGAACTGTTTGAGGACTTGAGAAACCAAATTGTGAGGAAGCATGAGCAATCTCAAGGCTACAAGTCCATCTCCAAAGAAAGAATGTTCCTGTGTCTACTGTGCACAGTGTCATCAAGAAGTTTAAAGCCCATGGCACTGTGGCTAACCTCCCAGATGTGGACGGAAAATAAAAATTGACGAGAGATTTCAACGCATGATTGTGCAGATGGTGGATAAAGAACCTCGACTAACTTCCAAACAAGTTCAAGCTGCCCTGCAGTCCGAGGGTACAACATTGTAAACCCGTACTATACGTCAGCAACTGAATGAAAAGGGACTGTATGGTAGGAGACCCAGGGCGACCCCACTTCTTACCCCGAGACATAAAAAAGCCAGGCTGCAGTTTGCCAAAACTTACCTGAGAAAGCCTAAAACGTTTTGGAAGAATGTTCTCTGGTCAGATGAGACAAAAGTAGAGCTGTTTGGGCAAAGGAATCAACATAGAGTTTGCAGGAGAAAAAAAGAGGCATTCAAAGAAAAGAACACAGTCCCTACAGTCAAACATGGCGGAGGTTCCCTGATGTTTTGGGGCTGCTTTGCTGCCTCTGGCACTGGACTGCTTGACTGTGTGCATGGCATTATGAAGTCTGAAGACTACCAACAAAGTTTGCAGCATAATGTAGGGCCCAGTGTGAGAAAGCTGGGTCTCCCTCAGAGGCCATGGGTCTTCTAGCAGGACAATGACCCAAAACACACTTCAAAAAGCACTAGAAAATGGTTTGAGAGAAAGCACTGGAGACTTCTAAGGTGGCCAGCAATGAGTCCAGACCTGAATCCCATAGAACACCTGTGGAGATCTAAAAATGGCAGTTTGGAGAAGGCACCCTTCAAATATCAGGGACCTGGAGCAGTTTGCCAAAGAAGAATGGTCTAAAATTCCAGCAGAGCATTGTTAGAAACTCATTGATGGTTACTGGAAGCGGTTGATCGCAGTTATTTTGGCTAAAGGTTGTGCAACCAGGTATTAGGCTGAGGGTGCCAATACTTTTGTCTGGCCCATATTTGGAGTTTTGTGTGAAATGATCAATGTTTTGCTTTTTGCTTTATTCTCTTTTGTGTTTTTTCATTGAACACAAATTAAATGAAGATACTAATACCAAAGAATTTGTGATTGCAAGCATTTTCAGGAAGAAACTGAGTATTATCTGACAGAATTGCAGGGGTGTCAATACTTTTGGCCATGACTGTATATACTAGATTATTTGATAGGGCATTGATCCGGCGAATTAGTCTGATTGCCATATCTGGCTGGAGTCAGGAAGGAATTTTTTTCCCCAATGTGGAGCTAGTGTTGCCACATGGTTTATTTTTGCCTTCCTCTAGCTCAACATGTTAGGTTGCTTTAGGCTATGGGTTGAACTAGATGGACTTAAAGTCTTCCTTCAACCTTAAAAACTATGTTACTATGTTACTATGTTTCTATGTTACTATGTTACTATGTTACTTAATTCACAGATATGGATGTCCAAAAACTCCACTTCTCTACCATTTTTGTGTGTTAATTTGATGTTCAAATTATTGGAGTTAAGTTTTACCAAAAGTACATCCAGATCCATTACATTTTCCTCCCGGCTGAACCACACGTCATCGATGAAACCCTTCCAGTGATGCATGTTCTCCATTTCTGGAATTGGCTAAGCTGAGAAAATGTCTCTCTCCCAGGCCTCCAGAAACAGGTTTGCATATGAGGGGGCACAACTGGCCCCCATCGCAGTTCCCTGTATCTGGAGGTACACCTGGTTGGCGAATATAAAACAATTGTGGGTCAATATGAACGCTAACAGTACCAGCAAGAGGGTTGCTGTATCCCTCTCTATGCTACTACCATCCAAGAACATCTTGATCGATTTCAACCCATCTTGGTGCCTTATAGACGTGTATAACGATTCTACATCCACCGTAACCATTAACATATTTTCTGCAAGATGCATCCCATCTAGCCTGTGTAATGCTGCAGTGGTATCTTGGATATATGATGGTAAAGTTGTCACAAAAGGATTTAAATAGTGGTCCACTACTTTACACGCTACGTCACACAGGCTATCAATACCAGAGACTATTGGTCTCCCGGTGGATCCATAGCGATTTTGTGTATTTTTGCGATCAGATATTGGGTTGACATTCTTGGTTGCATTTTTTTAACAAAATCCACCATCTTTTTAAGAAATACTCCTTCTTGATGAGCATCCTCAATTATTTGAATTAATTCTAGTTAGTATCCCGCCAAAGGACTTGATGGTAGCTTTTTATAACAGTTTGAATAATTTAGCAATTTTTTAGCCTGTTGCTTTCGTTAACTTTATTTTATTATTATTTTAGTGACATATATTCAGTGTAGCTGAGAATTGGACTACTGGACCTGTAACCCATTATGATCAGGAACTCAGAAGATGGAAAATGGATCATTAACTAGAATATGACGTTGAGTGCATGAATTATAGTAGATAGGATATGGGTAGGAGTAATTTTAATAATACAGGGATGACATATGGGGAATAAAGGAAAATATAAAAGTAAAAAATGTATAGTAATTAATATACTGTCCCTTTAAATATTCACTTGGGGGTAAAAAATAGCATACAGTATGGAGGATGCACTTTATGTATATATATACTGACCATTACTGTTCACTAATATACATCACATTTGTACTGTTTATACTGTTTATTAATATGTATCACGCTTGTATTTAATTATCTATTTTCATATATGTGTGCACTATTATATATATATGATTGTAATGTTATGCACTTTACAAATGAATTATAATGTAGAGGATGGCATATGTTGTATATAATGAAATGCCTGTTAGAGCATAGAATTTTATAAATATGTTTCACTGGGTGTGCACTATAGAAATGTTATGGTTTTATTATGAGGGACAAAGTATATTATTATAAACTAGCTGTAGTACCCGGCTGGGTTAATAAATAATTGCAGTTAGCTATAACAAAATAGAATTTGAATATGTCATATTAATGACTTGTAGGAAAATAGAAGTTGAGCTGTGATTGATTGCTATAGGCAGCCTAATAAATCTCCAGCCAACAGTAAACCCTCCCCCTGGCCGGGCAGTATATGTTACCTCACACATACACATAATAGACAGCTCATGTGACTGACATCTGCCTTAATTCCCTATATGGCACATGTGTTGCACATGTTGTGTGAGGTGATTTGTGCACATCTTTGTCTGTCTGTGTGGTGTGTGTGTCCCTGGGGTGTGTGTATGTGTGTGTCCCTGTGGGGGGGTCTGTGTGGTGTGTGTCTCTGTTGTGTGTGTCTCTTTGTGGTGTGTGTGTCCCTGTGGAGTGAGTGCATGTGTCCCTATAGGGTGTGTATGTGTCTGTGTCCCTGTGGGGGGGTCTGTGTGGAATGTGTGTGTGTGTATATGTGTTGTGTGTGTCTATTTGTGATGTGTGTGTGTGTGTCCCTGTGGTGTGAGTGCATGTGTCCCTATAGGATGTGTATGTGTGTGTGTCCCTGTGGGGGGGTGTCTGTGTGGGGTGTGTGTGTCTCTGTGTTGTGTGTGTCTCTTTGTGGTGTGTGTGTGTCCCTGTGGGGTGAGTGCATGTGTCCCTATAGGGTGTGTATGTGTCCCTGTGGGGGGGTCTGTATGGTGTGTGTGTGTCTTTGTGGTGTGTGTGTGTCCCTGTGGGGTGAGTGCATGTGTCCCTATAGGGTGTGTATGTGTCCCTGTGGGGGGGTCTGTATGGTGTGTGTGTGTCTTTGTGGTGTGTGTGTGTCCCTGTGGGGTGAGTGCATGTGTCCCTATAGGGTGGCTATGTGTGTGTGTCTCTGTGGGGAGGGGTCTGTCTGGTGTGTGTGTCTGCGTTGTGTGTGTCTCTTTGTGGTGTGTGTGTCCCTGTGGGGTGAGTGCATGTATCGCTATAGGGTGTATGTGTGTCCCCTTGGGGGGGTGTGTGTCTCTTTATTGTGTGTGTCTCTTTGTGGTGTGTGTGTGTGTGTGTTTGTTCGGGTGCGTGGTGAGTATAAAATGTTGGGGCTGCACTTTAGCGACTATACACTTGCTGTTACTCTTTGTGTGCGTGTGGTATGTATACATGTCCCTGTGCGTGGTGAATATCTCATGTTGGGGCCCCACCTTAGTGACTATATGCTGGTATGTGCTGTTAGTCTTTGGCGCTATCATTAAGCCCCTCTCATTCACAACTGTCCACTGGTAACTGTCACTTTTTCCCCATTATGTAGATAGGGGCAAAATTGTTTGGTGAATTGGAATGCGCGGGGTTAAAATTTCACCTCACAACATAGCCTATGACGCTCCCGGGGTCCAGACGTGTGACTGTGCAAAATTTTGTGGCTGTAGTTGCGACGGTGTAGATGCCAAGCCCGGATATACACACATGCATACATACATACATACACACACACATTCAGATTTATATATTAGACTAGCTGTAGTACCCGGCTACGCCCGGGTTAATAAATAACTGATGTTAGCTATAACAAAATAGAATTTGAATATGTCATATTAATGACCTGTAAGAAAATAGAAGCTGAGCTGTGATTGCTTGCTATAGGCAGCCTAATAAATCTCCAGCCAATAGTAAACCCTCCCCCTGGCCGGGCAGTATATGTTACCTAACACATACACATAATAGACAGCTCATGTGACTGACATCTGCCTTAATTCCCTATATGGCACATGTGTTGCACATTGGCTGTTTTTAATCAGATGTTTATGTTTGGAAATTAAAGATAGCACACGTATGAGGCGAGTTATGTGAGGTGATTTGTACACATCTGTGTCTGTCACTATGGTGTGTGTGTCCCTGGGGCGTGTGTATGTGTGTCCCTGTGGGGTGAGTGCATGTGTCGCTATAGGGTGTGTATGTGTGTGTGTCCCTGTGGGGGGGTGGTCTGTGTGGTGTGTGTCTCTGTTGTGTGTGTCTCTTTGTGGTGTGTGTGTGTGTCCCTGTGTCTCTTTGTGGTGTGTGTGTGTCCCTGTGGGGTGAGTGCATGTGTCCCTATAGGGTGGCTATGTGTGTGTGTCCCTGTGGGGGGGGGGGTCTGTATGGTGTGTGTGTCTGTGTTGTGTCTGTCTCTTTGTGGTGTGTGTGTCCCTGTGGGGTGAGTACATGTGTCGCTATAGGATGTGTGTTTGTCCCCTTGTGGGTGTGTGTGTGTCTCTGTGTTGTGTGCGTCTCTTTGTGGTGTGTGTGTTTGTTCGGATGCATGGTGAGTATCCAATGTTGGGGCTGCACTTTAGCGACTATACACTTGCTGTTACTCTTTGTGTGCGTGTGGTATGAATACATGTCCCTGTGCATGGTGAATATCTCATATTGGGGCCCCACCTTAGTGACTATATGCTGGTATGTGCTGTTAGTCTTTGGCGCTATCATTAAGCCCCTCTCATTCACAACTGTCAACTGGTAACTGTCACTTTTTCCCCATTATGTAGATAGGGGCAAAATTGTTTGGTGAATTTGAATGCGCAGGGTTAAAATTTCACCTCACAACATAGCCTATGACACTCCCGGGGTCCAGACAAGTGACTGTGCAAAATTTTGTGGCTATAGCTCACAGCTGTCGATTATCCTCCAACACTTTTCCATTCACTTTTTCCCCATTATGTAGATAGGGGCAAAATTGTTTGGTGAACTGGAACGCGCAGGGTTAAAATTTCGCCTCACAACATAGCCTATGACGCTCTCGGGGTCCAGACGTGTGACTGTGCAAAATTTTGTGTCTGTAGTTGCGAAGGTGTAGATGCTAATCCTGGATATACACACATACATACATACATACACACACACATTCAGCTTTATATATTAGATAACCTCCTGAAGGGGTTAAACCTGAGGTAGGAACCCCTATGTCAGTAAATAAGTAGGCTGACGGGATAGCAATGTGCGGTGTTGGCAGTGTGCATGACGGAGAGGATTAAGCTCCCACAGTTACGGATTCCGATCAATGTGGTAATGCTGGCACATGGAAGTACTATGACTTCCGGTGTTTGCGTTCCAAAGACCAGAAACGGAATACCACATGATTCGGGAGCCGAAACCCTGAAGTCATACGTCTCAATAACCAACAGCTGCGGCATCATTAGGCGTTCCTGGGGCACTATAAATACACAATCACAGTTTATGGAGAGCACGCCCTGAAGACGAGTACAACAACGTGAAACGTGCGTATTCATTTGGGGACCACTTGGAGCATACCAGTTAGTAGCAGATTCGGATCTGAGGTATGAAACACTGACCAATACCACTGTGGTATATCCGAAATAAGGCTTAGAAATCCCACAATAGTAAAACTGGGAGGTGAATATCAGAGACCTGTAAGGCCGGGTTCACACTTGCGGACCCCTCATGTTGCATGAGTGGTGCGTGGTGCGGACGAGAGTGTGTGATTTGTGCGCAGGCATCCGCCTGCATACAAATCACACAGGCAAATGAATGGGAGTACACGGTCATGCGCAGTCAAGCGCAGCACCGTGCGCTAACATTATAAACATAGGGGCTTGCGGAGGCTGCACTCAGCTTGCGAATCCCCTCCGCAGAACGCTGCGGAGGGGTCCGCAAGTGTGAACCCAGCCTAAGTGAGATACTAAATTAAATGCTTATGGTGGTATATATTATATAAAGCTTAGAGATCCCACAACAGTGAGATTGGGGGAGGAATATCCAGAGCCCCAGATATACTATATTGTTCAGAGGTGGGAGACCAAGTATTTACAAGGTATAAATAGTTGTGGTATAATTTCTGTTCAGTATTTGATGCTGTAAAATGAATATGTAACTGCTGAAAATTGTAATTGTATATGTCTCCATAGGTGGTCAGGGGTTAATTTGTAACTAGCTCATAAATTTATGATACCTAGATATGAATTTAGAATTTGTATAAAATTGTAATCAATAAAGAAGTTAATTTACAATACTTGGTGTGTGCAGATTCACTATTATCATCAGGGGTACTCCTTTGGAGGACATCCTATGGTCGTTTTGAGAGATATTGTTAGAATAACTGAAGCATAGAAAGGAATAGATTGGACATTGGTGTTCATCACTGTTTCGCTAGGTAGCTGTGGTCCAGTGTTCTGTTGAAATCTACGGCCACACAGCACAGAAAAGTCTTTTGTATTGCATCTGCCCACAACTACCTACCCAAACATATTTAGGGTAGTACCACTGTTTGAATAGGTAGTTGTGGTCCAGTGTTCTGTTAAAATCTACCGCCACACAGCACAGAAAACACTTTTGTATTGCATCTGCCCAAACCTACTTACCAAAGCTATATACACTAGTACCACTGTTTTACTACGTAGCTGTAGCTGTACTTCAGTGTTCTTTTGAAAAGTATCACCACACAGCACAGACAACACTTTTGTTTTGCATCTGCAAAAACCTACTTACCAAAATCTATTTAGGGCAGCAACACTGTTGGACCACTGCTAGTTTTGCATCCATAGATTTTTGTGCCAACAACTACTGAGTTGCCAATTACCGTATATACTCGTGTATAAGCCGACCCGTGTATAAGCCGACCCCCCTACTTTTGCCCCCAAAACCTGGGAAAACCTATTGACTCATGTATAAGCCGAGGGTGGACCCCAGCACAGGTATACAGCCCCCAGCAGTGTGGTATACAGGCCCCCCTCAGTGGTATACAGCAGCCTCCCCAGTGGTAGTATACAGCAGCCTCCCCAGTGGTAGTATACAGTAGCCTCCCCAGTGGTATATACAGCAGCCCCAGAGGGGTATACAGCAGCCCCAGAGCTGTATACAGCAGCCCCAGAGCTGTATACAGCAGCCCCAGAGGGGTATACAGTAGCCCCAGAGGGGTATATAGCAGCCCCAGAGGGGTATACAGCAGCCCCAGAGGGGTATACAGCAGCCCCAGAGCTGTATACAGCATCCCCAGAGCTGTATACAGCAGCCCCAGAGCGGTATACAGCAGCCCCAGAGGGGTATACAGCAGCCCCAGAGGGGTATATAGCAGCCCCAGAGGGGTATACAGCAGCCCCAGAGCTGTATACAGCAGCCCCAGAGGGGTATACAGCAGCCCCAGAGGGGTATATAGCAGCCCCAGAGGGGTATATAGCAGCCCCAGAGGGGTATACAGCAGCCCCAGAGGGGTATATAGCAGCCCCAGAGGGGTATATAGCAGCCCCAGAGGGGTATATAGCAGCCCCAGAGGGGTATACAGCAGCCCCAGAGGGTATACAGCAGCCCCAGAGGGGTATATAGCAGCCCCAGAGGGGTATACAGCAGCCCCAGAGCTGTATACAGCAGCCCCAGAGCTGTATACAGCAGCCCCAGAGGGGTATATAGCAGCCCCAGAGGGGTATATAGCAGCCCCAGAGGGGTATACAGCAGCCCCAGAGGGGTATACAGCAGCCCCAGAGGGGTATATAGCAGCCCCAGAGGGGTATACAGCAGCCCCAGAGGGGTATATAGCAGCCCCAGAGGGGTATACAGCAGCCCCAGAGGGGTATACAGCAGCCCCAGAGGGGTATATAGCAGCCCCAGAGGGGTATACAGCAGCCCCAGAGCTGTATACAGCAGCCCCAGAGCTGTATACAGCAGCCCCAGAGGGGTATATAGCAGCCCCAGAGGGGTATATAGCAGCCCCAGAGGGGTATACAGCAGCCCCAGAGGGGTATACAGCAGCCCCAGAGGGGTATATAGCAGCCCCAGAGGGGTATACAGCAGCCCCAGAGGGGTATATAGCAGCCCCAGAGGGGTATACAGCAGCCCCAGAGCTGTATACAGCAGCCCCAGAGCTGTATACAGCAGCCCCAGAGGGGTATACAGCAGCCCCAGAGGGGTATATAGCAGCCCCAGAGGGGTATATAGCAGCCCCAGAGGGGTATACAGCAGCCCCAGAGGGGTATACAGCAACCCCAGAGGGGTATTTAGCAACCCCAGAGGGGTATACAGCAGCCGCCGCTGTATACAGCAGCCCCCGCTGTATACAGCGGTACCCGGCTGTATACAGCCCTCCCCCCTGGTATACCGGGCCCCCCTGTGGCAACCTGTAAAGGAAGCGATGATTATACTTATCGGGTCGCTGTCGCCGACGCCGACGCCGCCGCTCTGTCACCGTCCGTCACCGCGCTCCTTCCCGTCTTCATGCTTCCTTCACCGGCGCACAGAAAATGACGTCATTTCCTGTGCGACGGTGAAGGAAGCATGAAGACCAGGAGGAGCGCGGTGACGGACGGTGACAGAGCGGCGGCGTC
Organism: Allobates femoralis; assembly: GCA_033576535.1. Taxonomy (NCBI): domain Eukaryota; kingdom Metazoa; phylum Chordata; class Amphibia; order Anura; family Aromobatidae; genus Allobates; species Allobates femoralis. Next base: position 104,301,602 of record JARQOC010000009.1, on the reverse strand, counting down.
GGCGACAGCGACCCGATAAGTATAATCATCGCTTCCTTTACAGGTTGCCACAGGGGGGCCCGGTATACCACGGGGGGGGCTGTATACAGCCGGGTATATTTTTTTTTTTTTTTTTTTATTACCGTATATACTCGTGTATAAGCCGAGGGGGGACTTTTCAGCACATTTTTTGTGCTGAAAAACTAGGCTTATACACGAGTATATACGGTAGTTACCCTCCAAAATGAGTGGTAAAAGGTCTGCTGATGGTGGAAAGGGGAATAGACGTGTTGGAAAGTGTAAAAATCTTTGTGTCTGAGGGGTTGGTGCTAAAGTAACAGAATCATCTGCTGAACAAATACTGTCTGCAAGCCAAACTAAAATGTCTACTTTTCATGGACCATCTGATATCATCCCTTTCTTATGCAGCAGAACATCGCTAAAACTTGTAGATGAGGCTCAAAAAGAGCAGGTGCTTCAATGCATATCAAGCGCTCCATCAAGTGGGCACTCCTCCACCTCAACTTAAAAATCACAAACACTCCAGTCCTCAGAGGTGTCACCTCAATCGCACTTGCTTCCTCACAGCTCACAAACATCCAGCCACCCTACTGACTATGGGTTAACACAGATGGGTGAGTCTGCAGAGCTGTTCATTAATACTATAGCCTAGGAATCAGAGGTCTGCTCCAAAGCTTCTTTGAGTCAAGATGAGGAAATGATCTGCGCCAATGCCCAAAATCTTTGTGAGTTGGATCGAGGCCCAGGTGAAGAAGGGCCCAAGCATAATGTAGACCAGGGGTCTCAAACTCCAGGCCTCGAGGGCCGCACACAGTGCAGGTTTTCAGGATTTTCATAGGATTTGACAGTTGGTAATCAAATGACCAACAGTTAAATTCTAAGGAAATCCTGAAAACCTGGACTGTGTGTGGCCCTCGAGGCCTGGAGTTTGAGACCCCTGATGTAGACCCTCATTCCCAAACTGTAACCCCTGTTGGTGGAGACAATGAGGCAGATGATGAAGAGACTCAGATCCCTGATTGGAATGACAACTTGACTTTGCACTCAGGGCAGGAATAGGTTGGCTCTGAGGACGACGAGTGTGAGAACACACAGGGTGATGATAAGGTTGGAGATCCCACTTAATGTTGACCCACAGGCAGGAAGTTGATGAGTTCAGCAGAGGAGGTGGAGGAGGATGCTAGTGATGAGGTTAGGTTGCGGCTTCCTGGACAGAGATGGAGTCCTGGAAGCATGTCAACAACTGCGTCCTCAGCCACAACTCTGTCTCTTTGCATAAATCATGGTGGCTCTGCAGGTCGCATGCCTTGCCTAGACTGGGCCTTTTTCAGATCGCAAAGGATGACCCAACTCATGTTATCTGCCATATTTGTTAACAAAAACTAAGTAGAGGCCAAAAAATCAATAGTTTGAGCACTTCATTCATGAACCGTCACATTCAAAAATCCACAAGCCTTTAGTCTCCCCATGTTATCTGTAAGATTTGTCACCAAAATCTAAGTAGAGGCCAAAAAATCAATAGTTTGAGTACTTTATGCATGAATCGTCACATGGATATGAAGCATAAGTCACAATGGGAAGCTTACTATGCTACATTACAGCCTAGTGGGCCTGGCCAACCACCATCTGGCCCATCAACTACATCTGCGGTTTCTTCATCCTCTGTGACTGGGGAGACAGCTCTCACACAGGCTTTCGGCTGCAAAACATCCACCTCTTTACCAGTAACAGCTAGTGTGATTGACAGGTCATCAGCTGTTTTGGAAGTGGAAACACCTGCTGGTGTTGAGCGCTGTCAGACATTGAAAGCACCAGCTTTTTATGAATGCAACATAATATGTCCATCTGCACCTCATTCACAGACCAGCAGTTTGTCTGGGAAACTCTTCTCAACCCTGTCTCATCACAGAAGCCAGCACTTGGTCCCTCAGATGTGGACAAGTAAAAGACCATTTCTTCCAACCCATGCCAAAACTAAGAGGTTGAATTTCACCATCTGCAAGCTGTTGGCTACAGAAATGCTGCCATTCGGACTGGTGGATACAGAAGATTTTCGAGACCTTATAACTGTCGCAGTGCTCCAGTACCAGATGCCTAGTCCCCACTACTTCTTGAAGAAAGCTGTGCCTGCGCTACATCAGCATATTGCACACAACATCACCACAGTCTTGAGAAAGTCTGTGTGTGACAGGTTGCATTTCACCACAGACACCTGGACGAGTAAGCCTGGACAGGGGCGTTACATGTCGCTGACTGGGCACTGGGTGACTATGGTGACAGCAGGAGAAGGGGCTGCTGTACAAGTCTTGCCATCCCCATGGGTTGTGTGTCAAATCTCTGTATCTAGAAGTTCCTCCACTACTTCTGCCCCCTCCACCTCTTCTAGGTCCTCCATCTGCGCCCAAAGCCTGTCTGGTAAAGTGACCCACATTCAAACTGCGCAGAATGAATCCTTCACACCTCCTTACTATGCTGGCAGCAGGGCTCAATGCCATCAGGTGGTGTTTACATTAAAATGTCTGGGAAATGTGAGTCACACAGCTGAGGAGTTGTGGTCAGCTTTGAAGTCCGAGTTTAATCAATGGTTGTCTCCACTGAAACTGCAGCTAGGGAAGGCCGTGTGTGACAATGCTGCAAACCTGGGTGCAGCGCTTGCTGGGGCAGGGTGACACACATGCCTTGTATGGCTCACGTTTTGAACCTGGTTGTCAAGCAATTTCTAGCCCACTATCCCGGCCTAGTTGCGCTTCTTTAGAGGGCATGGTCGCTGTGTGCTCACTTCCGCCATTCACATCCAGCAGCTCAATGACTTGCATTGCTACAGAAGTCATTCAGTCTGCCGGTTCACCTCCTGGAATGCGATGTGCCGATACGATGGAATTCCACTCTGCACATGTTGCAGCCACTGTGGCAGCAGCAACGAGCCCTGGGGTAATATGTTATGACATATAACCTGGGTATCATGTGGGGGGCCGGGGTACCCAGAAATAGGATGCAGCTGGGCGTAGGGAGTCAGGGGAGCCTGCTCTGGCCCTGATACTGGGGTCCCTGACTCGTCCTGTACTCGGAGGTACCTCTGAAGGTGAGGAGGTCCGATCCACCATCCTAAGACCCTAAAACTCCTGAGAATCCCTAGGCATAAGCCCCTACCTCCACCCACGAACCACGGAACCCAGCAGCTTCCAATGGAAAAAGAAACAGCAGCTTCAGATCAGCGTCTGCTCATAACAGGTCACAGTCCAGAAGTGAACTGAATTCGCAACATCAGGTGGATGTGATCTGACCCATTTATGGCCAAAGAGTGGGGAGCAACCAGCCCAGGCACCCCCCTCAGCTCACCTAAGCATGAGTCATATTCATCACACACAGCTGCACTCTCCGCTCCCGCTCATTAGGTTCTTCTCTCCACACTGAGAGCATGGGAAAAAAAGGCTTAATTTATACCACAGCAGTACTTCCATATTGCAAGGCAGTCAATACGTGACACTGGGCCAATGCAATCCAGAGGTGGGGCAAATCACGCTGCTAGAGTGGTCTCAGATAAAGAACCTCTGCACCTTTCTGCAGAGTTTTGAAATGGCTACTAAGATGTTTAGCGCTGACGATGCCATTATCAGCATGACTATTCCGGTCATCTACATGCTGGAGCAAATTTTAACCGGTATTTGGAGTCAATTTGGAGTGAGGTGGTGGGCAAGAGGAAGGTGTGGAAGTAGAGGAGGAGGCATATGCAGAAGGGATACCAAGATCTCAAAGGTCCAGACTTTCGGCAGCACCAAGGCATAGGAGGGTGGGGGAGAGGGATTAACAAGGACTCATGGTAGTAGCCAAACTGCTGATGAAGGTGCAGGAGCTGATAAAGAAATGGAGGATGAAGAAGTGATGGGCATGGAAAACTCAGCAGATGAGGGAGATCTTGATCACATTTCTGTTGTGTGAGGTTGAGGGCAGAGGAATGAGGCATGAATGTTACCTCGCTGCCAACAACACAACAAGGACTTGATCCTCCTGGATGCGCAAGACACATGAGTGTTTTCTTGCTGCACTACCTGCAATATGATCCTTGAGTTGTTAGAATTCTAAGTAATACCCACTACTAGGTTGCCACACTGTTAGATCCCCGGTACAAGAGTAAATTTGGTCAAATGATTCCCACTCTGGAAAGAGAAGCACACATGCAGGGGTATCAACAGAAGCTTTTACACAATCTTAGATCTGCTTTTCCCCAAAACACCAGTGGAGCACATAGTGAATATCACAGTTCTAACTTTCCAACCCTGGGAACATCGAGTCGTCATCACTCAAACGTTAAAGGTACCGTCACACGTAGCAATATCGTTGCCATATGGCTGGAAATTTGACGTGAGTGTGCACGTTCCGTGCACTTTTTTGCACATCGCTGTCGCCCTGTCACACATAGACTTCTTGCAATGTTCGGCGATCCTGCGTTCCAGAAATTGCCTGGCGCAGACCAGAAGCAATTTAACATTCCCATGTCGCCGCCAAATCACCGCGTCACACGCCACCACCGCAACAGCGATGTTGGCGTAGAGTGTGAGCGCGGCGAGGAGACAGGCATGCCAGTGTGTTGTACACCGCGCCCCTACCACTCTGATTGGCCAACACAACTGCGTCGCCATTAGTCAGCTTTGTCAGGAAGTCTGCCCACTACATGTCGCATGTGTCCTTTCTACTATATCACGATTCAAATATGGTGCCTTAGCCATGGCCAGCCAATGGGAACGCAGGAGCAACCACCAATCGCAGCAGACAGGGCACGTCAAACAGAACGCTGAGGCATGCCTCTGGAATTGCTTCCAGATGGCCTGAGCTTGCTTTCTACATCACTATCGCCCAGTCACCCGCCATGATGCGCAGAAATCGCCTGGTGGAAATCGCCTGATTTCTCAGCAGAACAGGGCGATCAGGCAACGCACCACCGGCAATTTCTCGCCGTAAAATCTCCCTGTCTCATGCCACTACGCACAGGCGATGTGGTTTCCACATCACCGAAATACACAAATTTACAGCAATATGGAAGCCATATTGCCACGCGTGACGGTACCTTTACAGTAACAGTCTATCTGGTAACAGCAATTTTGCAGAATCAGTTCACCATTTTTTTAGACCATCCTTTGCAATGCCAGAAGAGAGAACAAGTCTGTCACATGGTGAACACCTAGAGAGGATGGTACAAGAGTATCTACAGCTGAATATCGATGACATGACTGTGGAACTGGACCCTTGTTTATTTTGGGCACTCATGCCTTGGAGATTTTGTTGTGCCCCGCAGCCAGTGTTCTCTCTGAACGTGTCTTCAGCGCTGCGTGTGCTGACGGATAAGCGCACGCGGCTATCCAGTGACAGTGTAGACAAACTAACGTTTATCAAGATGAACAAGCCATGGATTTGCACCCCTGTGTCAGCCTGGGGAGACTGAATGCTTGTGTACTTTTCAATGTGCTGCATTAAACTCTCCATTTCAATATTTCAACTCTGGGGCATTCAATGCCAACTAAGTGGTGGCTGTGCCTAATTTTTTTTAGAAAAATGTAGACTGTTGTTGGGGTCTCCTTGCTGTTTGTTGCTTGACCTGAGTAGAGCCCTCTGAGCTCAATACCTATCCTTTTCACTCCTGCCCCTGTTCCTGAATATTCAATCTTTTTGTCCATCAAACCATTGATTAACAAATTTGCTGTATTCACATCCAACATTTTTGGGAGCTTAAAAGCAGTGCTTACTACATCTCCCTTAATATTTGCGTAAACTGGTTTTGGCCATCAAACCAGGTTTTGGCAAATGTGATGTATACACATGAACAGTTTTTGGGCCCTTAAAAGCATTGTTTGGTCAATCTCCCCTGTCCACTAGGCCTATAAAGGTCACTGACCTACCTTACTTGTTCTTCCTGTAATACTCCACCAAGCTCATAGTGGTTCCACCTGTGTGTGGCGGGGCATAACATTGATGGGAGCACTTGCATAAGCTTTGAGTTTATCTGGCCTAGTAGGCCTAAACAGCTCACTGACCTACCTGACTAGTTTTTACGGTAATACTCCACAAAACTGATAGTGGTCCCACCTGTGTGTTGTGGGGCATATCATTGATGGGAGCACTTGCATGAACTTTGAGTTTATCTGGCCCACTAGGCCCAAACAGGTCACTGACCTACCTCTCTATTATTTCCTTTAATACTGCACAACCCTGATAGTGGTCCCACCTGTGTGCTTGGTGGGGCATATCATTGATGGGAGCACTTGAATGAGCTTTAAGTTTATCCGACCCACTAGGCCTAACAGGTCACTAGCCTACCTGACTACTTTTTGCGGTAATACTCTACAAAACTGATAGTGGTCCCACCTGTGTTTGGCGGGGCATATAATTAATGGGAGCGCTTGCATGAGCTTTGAGTTTATCCGGCCCAGTAGGCCTAACAGGTCACTGGCCTACCTGACTAGTTTTTACAGTACTACTCCACGAAACTGATAGTGGTCCCACCTGTGTGTGGCGGAGCATATCATTGATGGAAGTGCTTGCAATAGCTCTGAAATTATCCGGGCTACTAGGCCTAAACAGGTCACTGACCTACCTCTCTAGTATCTCCTGTAATTCTCCACAAAACCTATAGTTGCTGAGCAATGTTTAACCTTGAAATGCTAGGCCAGGTCCTGTTTCAGACCCTTTGCCATGCATGCAGGCTGGGCCATTCAGCAATTTTTGGTCTAGGACAATTGATGCCATTTTGCTGTGGTCTGACCCTTTGGGAAGAGTGAGGACTCTTGTTGGGGTCCCCTTGCTGTGTTTTACATTATTTGAGCATGGTGTGACATGCCTATACCTGTGTCTCATCCTCCTTTTACTCCTCCACCTCTTTTTACTTAATATAGAACACTACTGCCACTTTTACCCTGTAACTCATCTATTTGTGAATTCAACGTCAGTTTCACTCAACTCTGAAATTTTGGGTGTATGTTAACCACCTTCTATTTTTAAGTGCTTTGGAAGAGTGTGCAGGCTGGCTCAGACCGTATCTCATGCACCCATGCTACGCCATAAGACTATTTGTACTGTGGGTAGATTGTTGTCACTTTTCCTGGTGTTTTTTGTCTATTCTAAGTAGTTTGGCAGCTTTTGGACACCTTTGAAGGTGTTTCTATGTGTTTGTTGTAGACTGCCATTGATTTCAATAAGGGTTCGACGGTGTTCAACGAACATTCGATGAATATTCGACGAATACCCCCCCAATTCGACAAATCCAATCGAATTCAAACACTTAGGTAGTGGCTCCTCATTAATCCTCACCATAAAATTCAGCACCAGAAGTATGCAAAATAAAACCTAAACGAGTTCTGTGGACCGATGTGGTTAAAATAAATAAAAGGTTGTTGTGGAGAAAAAAGTGCACAGAATTAAAGGAAAAGAACATCTTGTAAACCATTAAGCATGCAGTGGATCAATCATGCCTTGGGGTTGTGTTGCAGCAATTGGCATGGAGAACATTTCAACATTTCATCGGTGAAGGAAAAATGTAAACCATGATATTTCAACAAATTCTTCATGCAAACAAAACACCATCTGTAAAAGAAGCTGACATTAAAACGAGGATTGCTTCTACAGGTGGATAATGATTCTAAACACATGCCAAAATCCACAATACACTACTTCAAAAAGAACAAGCTGAAGGTTTTAAAATAGCCTTCACAGCCATATGATCTGCACATCATTGAAAATCTGTTGCTAGACCTCAAAAGGCGAGCCAGGAATCTCACAAAACTGGAAGACTTTTCCAAGGAAGAAAGGGTGAAAATCGCTCAAACAAGAATTTGATAGACTTTTGACTTGCTACAAAAAGTGTTTATAAACGATATACTTGGAAAAAGGGTTGCTACTAGATACTAGTTATGCTGGGTTCCCAAACTTTTGCATATTCCCATATTCCTTCTTGTAATATTTTTTTCCCTAAGTGAAAGGAAAATGTGTAATTTTCAGCTTTATGCCCTTTAGAGATCATTTTATTTTCAACTTTCTTGACTGTTCATAATAACAAAATGTTGACCAGGGGTGCCCAAATTATTGCATGCCTCTGTATATTTGCTTCCTGCTGTTCTATAAAGACTTGTTGGAAAAAACAGGTACGTTGCTACAATGTGTGCTGAATTATTAGGCAAGTAAGTAATTTGACCACATTATCATTTTTATGCAGATTTTCCAACTCCAAGCTGTATAAACTTGAATGCGTATTGAGTTCAGTAGATCAAGTGATGGGTACTTGTGCAATGGTGGAGGTTGTGGCCTAAGGATACAACATTCTTTACCAAGTTGTACAGAATTATTAAATTATTAAGTACGGTAGTTTGTTTTCCTCAGGCAAGATGGGCAAAAAGATTTAATTTGCTTAGAAAAGTCATAATTTGCTAAAAGTCTTACAGAGGGATGCAGCACTCTTAAAAATGCAAAGATATTGGGGCATAATCAAAGAACCATCAAGCGTTTTGTTGCAAATAGTCAACAGGGTTGAAAAAATTATTGAGAAAAAAAGACACAATAACTACCATAGATTTGAGAAGAATCAAATGTGAAGCGACCAGGAAGCCATTATCCTTCAGTGCTGTCATGTTCCAGAATGGCAGCCTCCCTGGAGAGCCTAGAAGAACAATGTATTCAGTGCTCAGAGACATGGCCAAGCTTAGGGAGACAGAAAACCGACCACCACTGAACAAGACACAGAAGTGGAAATGTCAAGACTGAGCCATGAAATATCTAAAGACAGATTGTTCAAAGGTTTTATTGACCAATGAGATGGAAGAGACTCTTCATGGACCAGATGGGCTCATGGCTGGATCAGTAATGGACACAGACCTCCACTTCCACCAAGAAACCACCAAGGTGGAGGTGCATGCTGCTATGGGCTGGTATTATTAAAGATGAACTAGTTGAATTATTTCAGGTTGAAGATGGACTCAAAATCAATTCCCAAACCTACTGCTAGATTTTAGAAGATACTTTCTTTCCTTTCCGTAGTGGCAGAGAAAAAAGTCTCAATTTTTCTAGAAAACCATTTTATGCAGGACAATGTTCCATAACAGCATCAAAGTCTCTGCTGCTCGCCTGCCAGTAAAGGCTTTAAAGGGAACCTGTGAGCTCGTTTTAGCCCCCTATCCTACCCATACATGTCCCTGCACCTTGCTAGTTCATCCCTAACCATCCCTCTGTGACCTAAAACTGCTCTATAAAGCTTTAATAAAACGATTTAATAACTTGCTTATTCCTATGATAATAAAGGATCCAGTCTTAGCACGCTCCGCTGGGTGTCATAATTCATTCTCTTCTCGCCCCGTCTTGAAATTCCCGCCTCATACTCATAGTATGACACAGAGGCGGATTTCAGTTCCTGTCCGATACATTGTGGGGGCTTATCAGGTGGACGGCCCGGCTTCAATATGTGCACTGCACATGCATCAGAGCCGGACCATACAGCCCATACACCCACACATTGCACAGGATGGGAACTGACGTCCGGCTGCGCATCATACTATGAGGAGGAGGTGGGAATTTCAAAACAGGGGCAAGAAGAGAAGGAATGATGATGCCCAGCAGGGCATGCTAAGAGCCTGCAAGTGAGGGGGAGAACTGAAGCACTCATTAAGAAAGGAATATGTAAGGCTCCATTCACACACTGCTTTTTCTCCTGCGTATTTTTAAGCACAAGCTCATCACAAACCAGGAGTGGGTGGTTAAACATATAAGTGGAGTACTTGTTTCTATTAGACCTTTTCTCTGAGTGTGCCACTCCTGGTTTTGGTTGTTCCACTCCTGGCTTTTTTTTTAGCTTCTGCGTAAAAATACGCAGCAAAAAAAGCAGTGTGTGAATGGGGCCTAAGTTATTAAATCGTTTTCCTAAAGCTTTATAGTGCAGTTTTAGCTCAGAGGGGGATGGTTAGGGATGAACAAGCAAGGTGCAGGGACAGGTAGTGGTAGGATAAGTGGCTAAAACAAGCTGACAGGTTCCCTTTAAAGATGAAAGAGTAGTGACAAGTTTGTATCAATGAAAAGAAAGCATTGCTGGGCACCAAAACACCGCACCATTTTTCAACCCATGTGGCCACTTTTTAGGTTCAGCCCAGTAATCACTTGTATAGCACCTGAGGACTGGTGTTGCAGCCTAAGGTGAGCTGTAAATGCATTATTTATTAATGAAGAAATGAAAAGCGGCACTCACCGGTGGTGGTTTTTAGCTCCGATTATTTATTCATCCTCAAGAAATTACATGTGTGCCGGAAGAGGGAGCAGGAGGCAGCGGACGGCGGCACGCTGTTTCACAATATTACCGCTTCCATGGGTCCTGTGCAACAGATGCACAGGACCCATTGAAGCGGCAATACCGTCAAACGTTGTGATGTCGTCCGCCGCCTCCAACTCCCTCTCCCCGCTCACACGTCATTCCTTGAGGATGAATAAATAACACTGGGGAACAATTTGAAAAAAAATTTCTGTTGAGTTAGGTTTTTGAGCTGATTTATACTAAAATTGGCATGCTGATTCCAAAAATGTAGTCAGTTTTTTTCTAGCACATCAAGTTTTTCCTCCACAACTTACCTGCCAGAGAAGCACAATTGCACTGATATTTGTAATAAGACTTGTTATCTGATTACAATTCGACTCATATATCCTTTGTAAAAAACATGATAGTGTTAAAAAACATATTTGTCATGCCTATTTCTTATATATTTTATTTTTTGTTCATATTTGTACTATTTAAAAAAAAAAAAACACTTTTTAGGTACAGTAGTTTACATATTTTTGAGAAGACAAAAATCCTATAGTTCAAAAACTTGACGTGATAGAGAAAAACTGAGATCATTTCTGGATTCAGCATCCAAAAATTAATTCAGAACAGTTGCCAGACCTAACTCCTAAAAAATTGTGTTCCCCAGTGTAATCGAAGCTGAAAACCACCACCGGTGAGTGCCGCTTTTCATTTCTTCATTAATAAATGAAAGAATAGTGACCTGACTCTTTCCTCACTGGACCTAAACCTTATGGAGAACTCATGGGACTTTGTTAACTGAGAAATGTACAGTGAAGGTCACCGCTTTGATCAGTGTATGGGATTGTGGTTGGTGCTGCCCCAAAGGATGATCATCAATAAATTAAGAAACTGACACACTCCATGGATGGACAGGTTATGATTATTATTGAAAAGAAGGGAGGTTATATTGGTCACTGATATATTTTTGGAAATGTTTCCTCATTTGGTTATTATTCTCACTGTAACAGATGAAAATGAATATTGGAGAAGAAACACATTCCATTTTTCATTTAGTTGCATATTAATTTATAATAGTAATGTTTGTATGATGATTCTGCACACAGATATTAAGGAAAACAAAACTTCATCTTTTCTTTCTTAAATATTCAGGTTTTGGGTTTATTAACCCTTTGGATTGACCAACAGCTCTGTAATGGTTCAATAATAAAAGCATCAACAATACAAATCGCCAACTTGTGCACACAATGTATAAGGGGTGAAGAGGTCTCTCTGACATAGAAGACACCAGCTTATAAATAGAAGAAAAGATTTAAGGAGAGGATTACCATCCATTCTTTTCTAATGTTTCTGAACAGCTGCGCTGAACACGCTTATGACCATATGCTAAACACATTTTAGAGGACATGCCGCAAACTCTCTTAAACAAAGTCTCTTCAATCATGAGAACAGGATAAGGCAGGCCTGTAAAGAGTCTAGAAATATTCAAAGCAGATTCAAGGATTGTGATCTCGAAATGAATACGTTAAAAGGTTAAAATGAATACAGATCTATAATCTCACATTGAATTAATACAGTTCGCAGACCTACAATAAATTAACAGACTTCAGAACGTAAAAGGAATCTGTCAACAAGTTTTTTCTACTCCTTCTGAAAGCAGCAAAATATGAGACCCTGGTTCCAGCGAAGTGTCACTAATTGAGCTGCTTGCTGTCATTTGGATAAAATTCCCATTTAACCTGCTGCAGATCTACCAGTTCTCTGAATACTGAGCTCTGTATAACCCCGTCTACACCACTGATTGGCAGCTTTCTGTCTATGCATACAGAAGACTACCAATCAGTGCTGGGGACAGGTTATAAAGAGTTCATGAATATGGAACACTACCAGGCAGCAGCTTTAATAGTTCCCTAATGATAAAATTACTGTTTTATTTGCAGGAGATTATCAAAACTACAGCAAGCAGCTCAGTAAGTGATACATTGCTGGAATAAGATTCTCTATCTCTATACTATGCTGCTTGTAGAGTAGGTGTCAAAATCCTAGTCCCAAGGATTTGACAGTGTAGTGATGTTAGAGATAGGTAAGAGCACTAAACTCAATCCACATAAGGATTGAAATAGGCCTAATCTTATTGTGATGTACTACTGCATTGCAAAAGCACATGGAAAATGGTAGTGGTGGTCTCATTCTGTGAATAATACATAGATTCAAGAGCTATAGGGAGGAGCTGTACCTACATACCTACATTTATTATTATTATTATTATTATTATATATACAGCAGTTACACACAACAAATAAGATCATTATGCTGGATTTTGTATTAAATCACTATTCAGACACTTTCCAAGCGTCTAGGATAGCGTGATATATCGGCGAATGATGCCTGCAGAGCCCAATAGGGTGGCATTTTGCCTTTTGCAGCTGACAGATTGTTATTTTGTCAACTCCAATTGTTTTCAAGGGCTGGTCAAGGTTTTAAGGCACCGCACCAGTGTGCCGATCACCACTGGGATCACCCTCACTGGCTTGTGCCAAAGTCTAAATCTTCATATCGTTTCAGTTTTTCCACTTGCCCCTCCTCAATCCTGCAGTCTCCTGGTATTGCCACATCGACGATCCATACTTTCTTTTTTCTTACAATGGTAAGGTCAGGGGTATTGTATTCCAAGACTTTATCAGTCTGAATTCGGAAGTCCCATAATAGTTTTGCATGTTCATTTTCAATAACCTTTTCAGGTTTATGATCCCACTAGTTCTTTGTGACAGGAAGATGGTAATTGTGGCACAAGTTCCAGAGAATTATCTGAGCAGCTGTATTATGCCTTTGCTTGTAGTCTGTCTGTGCGATCTTCTTGCAGCAGCTCAGTATATGATAAATTGTTTCATCTACTTCCTTGCACAGTCGATATTTGTAGTTTGTAGTTTTTTTTTTAAGTCATACAAGAAAAACAAACAGTTATGTAACTTGTGCACTTGTACTGCAAAATGTACTCACTGTGTATGTGCATCATTTTTGTGCTAGCTGCTTCTCCCTCTCATATCTACCGTCCTTTCACACATTCTGTGTGCTCCATCCACATTAGTCCCTCTCTCCTTCCCTCTCCCATGTACAGCTCTCCTGTTTTATTTAGAATCTTAAACCACTCAGATTCATTCATGCCCTCATTACAACATAACAGTCAACCTCATAAATCAATTAACAATCTACTCTCTTTTCTTATTCTCCTTCTCCTAGTTGCAGAGGATATTGAACCTATCCCAGGTCCTTCTCATTATAGTAAGCCTTACACTTTCCCTGCTACATTTAGTTGCTCCAGGAACCACATTACTCTAGATATGTTCTTCTCCCGGCTCTGTTTAGTAGATGAGTTTATTAATTCCCCTCTTCCACTCTCTGACCACAATCTTCTTTCATTTTCAGTCAAGAATTGTCAATCCATCAAGGACAGCCCCCAACTCCTATGTGGCGCCCCTGCGACCAGGGTGGCCACAGGGTGAACTGCAGCCAGATGAGGAAGACGGTTGACTTAAAACATCCACACACTCCGACCTTAAGCCACTGACTTTATGTAGGGCAAGGGGTGGCGGGAGTTTAGAGAAGTGTGGGTGGAGAGAGAGGTAGAACTCGGACAAGTGGGTGGAGAAACAAGTTAGTAAAGGTACCGTCACACAGGGACATATCGCCGGCGATGTTGCCGGCAACCGAGGGGCGTGGCCAGGTTGCGGCGACATCGCCGGCGAATTGCCGCGTGTGACAGGGCGATAATCAGGCGATGAATCGCCTGAGTCACATCGCCAGGTTTCCCAACAATGTTGGGAAACCTGGCGATGTTGCTCAGGCGATTCTGCCTGATCGCCCTGTGTAACGCGGCAACCCGCAATGTTACGGGCGATTCCGCCTATCTACAACATTGCGGGTTATCGCTCGTTGGGTTGCTGGGCAACTCAGCGAGCGATAGCCGCGGCAACTAGCCGGCGACATCGCTGGTAAGTTGCTCAGTGTGACATCTCACCGGCGATGTTGTCAGGGATGCGCGCTCCCGCGATCGCCGGCAACATCGCCGGCGATATGTCCCTGTGTGACGGTACCTTTAGAGACAGTGGAATGAGAGAGAAACACCAAGAAGGAGGGTGGGTGATTCCCAGGTGGAGAGGTTCCCTGGAGGATGCAGAACCTTGGAGGCAGTTTCCCAAGGGAGAAAGCTCGCTCTAGAGACAGAGGCGAGGGAAGAAGCACCGCAAGCAGACACACCCTACTGCAGAACACTACAGAATTTGTGGGAGAACAACGGGCCCGGCAACCATCACTAATATAGATGGCTGGAGGACAGAGAGCTGACAAGCGGAGAGACATAAGGAACTTGATGAGCCCGAATCACACTTGAGTCACTGGAGGGTTAGGCCAGGAAAGCCAGAGAGCCGGCTATGTAGAGGTGACTGGGGAGACTCTAAGACCCTAATCACAAGACACACCAGTGTGGTGTGGGGACTCTATGGCCCGTGATCTACCTATCGCCACGGAGTAGGAACACAGTCATCATACTAGGGCTAGTGACCCTAAAGCAGAGGGAAGCATCACTAAAGAGCCCGTGATGACCAGAAGGAACCTGTGGGCGAGGACAGTGAGAGAGAGACAAGCAGGGCCTGAAAGGTACTTTGAGGGAAGCAACGCAGAGGAACCATCGGAGCTGCAGTGTCACCCGGGTCCCCGATAGACTGTAAGAACTGTGAACTGTGAACCATAACTTGTCTGCTGATACATATTGGTTTAACTATACCATACTTCACTAAACAGTTCATTATAAACCTATTGGAAAGCCGCCTACAGAAAAGCAAAGGACTGAATTCACCAATAGTCTCTTGATCTCACTGTAAGAATTGCAATCCTCAATTCCTGAAGCCTAACATTATATCCTCAAAAAAACTGTCAACAATATATTTTGTTAAGGAAATCGATGTTACAGCAAAAACTTTATAGGGAACCTGTCAGCTCTTTTTACCCCCCTATCCTACCACTACATGTCCCTGCACCTTGCTAGCTCATCCCTAACCATCCCTATCTGAGCTAAAACTGTACTATTAAGCTAAAAATGCATTTTAGAAAAATAATTTAATAACTTACAAATTCCTATGATCAGTGCTCCAGGCTATGGCGCAGCTCTTCAGGTGAGGGAAATAAACTACGTCACACAGTCTTTAAAGGGAACCTGACCTCTACAAATTACTCCCCAGCCTGTTTTAACCTGTCCCTGCACCATAGTAATCCATTTTTAACAATCCCTTTCGGTCCCTAAACCGCTATGTGAAAGTTTATAAAAGTAGTTTATTCACCTCTTATTCTGCAGCTTCACATTACATGTGAAGCCGCAAAAGGCGGGCTTGTGTGGCTCTACCCGCCGCCGGCGTGTTAATTATGCATGCCCACATGGGCGTGCTATACAGCAGAGAAATTGCTTGTCCTGCAAGGGGACGGTAAAGGCGATATGACGCGATTTTCGTCATATCGCCTGTACCGCCCCCTTGCAGACAAGCAATGTCTCTGCTCTATAGCACGCCCGTGTGGGCGTGCATAATTAACACGCCGGCGGCGGGGACAAGTGCATAAGCCCATCTTTTGCAGCTTCACATGTAATGTGAAGCTGCAGAACAATAGGTGAATAAACTACTTTTTATAAACTTTCACATAGCGCTTTAGGGACAGAAAGGGATGCCTACAAATGGATTACTATGGTGCAGGGACAGGTTAAAACTGGCTGGGGGGTCATTTGTAGAGGTCTGAATGGGTTTACTTGCATTACTTCAAGCAAATTCACACATTACAGTCTCTCGGGTCACTCTCTGGCTTTGGTAGTCACCAGGGAACCGGATAATTCACTCAGGACCCTCGGTGGTGTGCCTGTCGTTCCTTGCCGATCCCTCAATGCACTACTTTCTCCTTGCTACCGTGCAGCGCTCCCACGTGCAGAGCCTCAAGCCAGCTCCCACGGATCTTCAGTGGAGGACTTCCCCTTAGGTCCCCCTGACTCTAGTTCGGTATGCCTTTTCAAGGATGTGCCGGGTCTCTGGCCACAACTTCCTAGAGAAGCTCGGGGCCTCCGGTTTAACGGCTTGGGGATGAACACCTGCACCGTGTCCAGAGTCGGTCCTCTGCATGGGACCAGACCCCTCTGGTCGGTAGTACCGGGTCCAGATTCAGGCACGCCGCACGCCTGGTGCCCCTAGTGTCTCCCTCCTTTGATGACGACCTTTCTCCATCGTCCTTCACTCCTCACTCCCCAACTTGACTCTCTGACTGAACCTAACTGACAACCCACCCATACACTTTTCTATCCACCTAACTCCTCCCACAGGACTGGGTCTTCCCTCGAGTGGGTTCACCCATGGTCCTCTACCCTAGAGTGTGTATGAATGGGTTTTGTGAGGGTCCTTATTCACTATCCAAGCTCCCTTGGTCACAGGAATACCACACACTTCTATTTGGGTACAGTACTTGGCGTCCCGACCAGTGGGGTGCCACATGAACACAGCACTGCAATGGCAAATAAATGTTTCCTGAGGTTTAAGGCTAAATATTACGCAAGCCAGTTGAGTCACCCGCCAGGGCCATGAAGTACTCGGGCCCGGTCCCCTTCAGTCTCTGTTGCCTGAGGGGATGTCACGGTGATGGCCGCTGACGGGTTCAGTAGCCCTGGGCGACGTCAATAGAAGGGGAATAAAAATAAAAAGGAAAAAGGGAAGTGGTTTGTCATTAATGTGACGCTACCCGTGGTTTGTGGCCAATATGAACCACCGCTGCTTGTGACGGTCCCAGGGATGATGGCGATGGGCAGCGAGGTGTTCAGCTCTCCATGGACAGAGCTGGTTATCTCCTGGGATGGTATATAGTCTATGAGTGATGGTACGGTATGTGTGAAGGTTCCGTGGTGTCACTTACTGGCATCCCGTCCAGACACTCTCTTCTTCTTTCCTGCAGACTGTTTCTGCCTGCGCAGCAAGTGCAGTCGGTGGCTCACTTCAGTTTACAGTCACGCAGTCTTTGAGGGTAGCTGGCCAGGTAGTCACCGAAGGGTACAAAGTCTCTCTGAAGCTCCCCAAGTGTTCCTTCAGCTACATTCACTGTCCTCTGTGTCTTTCTTGCGCCTCCTTTCTATCCATGTGCTGCCCTGTACAAACCACTTCCTACCAGGCTTGTCAGGTGTAATGAAGTAACCCCTTCTTCTCTAAGGGGACTCAACCAAGTTTTAGGATACCTGGTGCGGCTGCACATTGTGGTAGAGGTCGGCGGCTGCTTGGCATACCTGCGACCCACCGGTATTGGCGGCTCAGGGTTGGACTTGTTCTTTGCTTCTCTCCTCAGACTAGACTAGATCCATCTCTATGTTTCCCGCTCTCACACACTGATCTGCCATGACCTCCTCCCACCGGGACTGGGTCTCTTAGCAGAGGATTTAACCCTGTAGTCCCCTGCTCTAGAGTGTGTGAATGCAGGATGAAAGCTTCAGTTTAACATTACACCCTCCAATGACTGAGATACCACATGCACTGGCTTGGATGCAGTACCCCTACTATAGCGCACTGACCAGTGGGGTGCCACATTGGAACCTGTCCCAAGCCAGGGAGAGGCAGGAAAAGGCCTACAACCAGAATGCACCTGAGGCCCCGCTAGTACTTGGTGAACAGGTCCTGAAGAGAAAGAGGCGGACACACAAATCGGATGACCAGTGGGAGGCAGAGCCCTACACCGTGATGCCTTCCCACTTTGACCACACCAGGTCTGTCTAATCAGCCAAGATGGGGGGGAAACCTCTGCTACCATCTGTAGGGATCACCTAAAGCGATGCCCAGAGCTGCTAAAGAGCCTAGAGCCTAGAGAAGCCCTTGGCCATACCTCAACCCCAGCCTGTAAAAGAAGAGATGATACGCACCGTACTGGGGGACTTTCCCAAGACCTGGATCCAGATCAATGGAGCCATTGTAGTCCTTGTACTGACCTTCCCCAAGGTGGCAGCACAACCGCTGGGACAGACTCCAAGAAGGACTGAAGAACTAGCACCAGGACCAGAGTCAGAGAGGCAGCCCCGTGCTGTCAGTGAGCCTGTCAGTCCCATGGTGAGCCAGAGTAAGGCTGCTGTCATATACGAGAACCACTTAGATCGACATCCAGTTCAGTAAGTAGTGCACACACCCCACCAGATATAGACAATATAGACCAGAATAAGCAGAAAGGAACACCTGTGTTACATAGGTCCACACGTAACAACATAGGTCAGGCTGCAGCCTGTTACAGGGATAGCTAACCAGAGGAATGGAAAAATGTAGCAAGGTTTACAATGTAAATATGTTTTGTTTTCTTTTGTGTAACTGTGTGAGTTTGTGTGTTTCCAAGTAACTAAGTAACAATGCAACCACCGAGTGTACCGTGCCTACAGGACTTTCTGTATGAACATTTACATATTTGTGAACTTTTAATTAAATATGGACCATAAGCCACAGGACTGGTTGTGGCAAAGACACTTTATTAAATAACTTTTCTGCCGCTAACAGTGGAAGGAGTAAGCGCCGTAGTGACTGTTTTCTACACTTTTCTAGGTTATTGTAATTTTTCCTTTTTGAGACTCAGTCATTTTGGTTTTTGGACTTTTTCCTCTTGAGATTTTGTTCACTATTCAATGTAAGGTCATTTTATGTCTTTGTGTATTAAAGTGTTTCCTCAGTCCAGGAGTACTGAATTTAACCAAGGGGGAATATGGCACCCCAGAGTCCGGTTGCCACAATAGCGTTGTCTCCCCGGGGGGGTCCATGCTGTGCTTGGAAGCAAGGCAAGGTATCCACAGCAGGTGAACCACACACACAACACCTTCCCAATGCCAGCCCAGAAGGGGGAACTCTGAAATCTGATCTTAAGGGGAGGTCCCATCCTATAAATTGTGGTCTGGGGGTGGGGATAGGCAGTTCAGTTCCTAGGAGGACTATGAAGAGGTCCCATGGATTGGAGCAGAGTAAGGCTCATCCTGGGACGTAGACTAGCCTACGTGAGGGACCATAGGAGAGGGTCTGAGGAAGTGGAGAAGTAGGTTTGGGGAGTGGAGCCAGTGCCGGTTCACCCCAATACCTAGCGCAGGATGGACGTCGGAGTCTGAGGTTATGAGGGACTCTAGGCCCAGCAGCAAACACTGGAGGACAAGAGATTACAAGTCGCTCGCCCACCACAAGGCCCAGGAGACACAGCAGCACCAGAGAGAGCTCAGGGAGGAGTAGCCAGTGAAGAGTAACCCAAGAAGGGCTCAAGCCACCTGTCATATGACCCGCCCAGGGGTCTATGGGAACTTGGTACACCGGCATTAACATGGGGTGCTGTTTCGGTGGCTGGTTCCTGGGCCCGTAGCCCTGGGGTCAACTAAATAAAGGGTTAAATGATAAAAGTCTTGTGATGCCACCTGTGGATTCTGGTGAAGGCACCAGCGCTGCTTCAGACCTCCGGGATGATGGACGGGCAGCTTGGGTGGTACAGCTCCTCACAGGCGGAGCGGGGTCCCCAGGGCTCACACACTGTGGATCGTTTCTGTACATTTACTGATGATATTGCAGGCACTTACCGGGGTACATTCCAGGTGGTCTGGAGGCACTTCTTAGGTCTGCACGTCGAAACGCGTTGTAGTCTGGAGCTTTTTATGAATAAAGTTACGGAGATAAAGATTAAAGTATCCCGTTTCATACCTGCGCTCTACCTTAGAACCGCATATTCTATCTGAATTCTATTAATCTAATTCCATTGGGGAAAGCGGTGACAGAGCTGCAGGTGGGATAGGGTTATTGGATCAACCTGGTGTTTCCTGACCCAACCCTGGAGAGAGAGCGTGGACAGCACGAGGCCAGGAGAAGATGTGATTGAGGATATAGGAGCATTACAGATCCAAGGCTGGCAGCCTGAGCCACAAAACTACGCTCACAATCTGGTTGTGCGGATCGGGCACAACCTTTAAAGGTTAGTTCATTTACAATACGACCGATTTAAAGGCAGGAGAGATCTACAGGTGGCGCAACACTATTTTTTCTTTTTATTAATAACAATAACAGGTATAATACTGAGTCTTAAAAATGAAAAATGTACAAAAACCACTGAAAAATGGTAAAAAGTAAGAACAAAGTGCAGTCCATATGGTACTAGTCCATCCACCGCAGGCTGTAAAGGTTTGTTATCACACCAGTAACTGTGATTATGGTCTATGGTTAAGGGTAACGTGGGGGGAAAAGTTCCAGGGAAAATACTGAGAGTCTCTACAGCAAAGTCTCTGCGAGCTCCAGGTATCAAACAGGTTTAAAGTCTTTTAAAGTCAAAGACATTCAAAACAAACCAATCAACATTTTCCCTACGG